>RCUC01159408.1:0-64543 GCA_003697995.1 Taxidea taxus jeffersonii
AATATTGGCTTGAGAATAAGGGTAAGCATGTAAAATCTCTGCAGTTAGTTTGTTTTTACTAAGCTCTGAGATGGGTGTGTATGGAAGGAAAGACATCTTACAAGGTCTTAATTAGATTGCATCTGTTTGAATTAAGTTCTTCATGGTACATACTACTTGTAGGTGAACACAGCTGTCTCTCCCCACAAAGAAACATTTGTAATGATAGCGCTATTAACTACAACATCAAATTCCCATAAAAAAGGAAAAAGTATGGAGCAAGAACATTTCAACACAATGAGAAGGTGATGAGAAAGTTTTAAAAATACACAGTATTACTATATTCCAATCTGTTCTTTGGTTGGGGATTGCTTATGGAACCTCATCAATGTGAACTGAGGTTTATCTGACAAAATATTATACCTAAAAGGTTAACTCTAATTTGTTAAATCCTGATGAGAGAGAAAATATCTATGAGATTAAAAATTATATTAATTACTAGCTATTTATTCTTTGATGCTTAGAAGTAACCACCCTCCTTCCTTTCATTTTCCTCTATTTGCATCTTCTAGCAAGATTATTCTCATGGGTAGGAAGCTGTTTGCATGATATAAAAGTAAGGCAAGGATCCCTGTGTATTACTATATAATCTACAATTGAAATTTATTTTACAAAAGAACTAAATTCCTCAGAATTCATCACTATTTGGATCATATGATATTAATCTCTATATCAGAATACTAGAATGAAAATAAATCATAAAAGTCTTTAAAACATATATTTGCCAGTATTAATGTATACTTAGTTAGGCAGGGCAAGATGCCAGAAAGTGGGATCAAAAGGTTACCATTTGAGTAATTTAAACACCACATACAACTTTGCTCCTTTCACAGTTCTGTATATACCCTTGAAGTTAAAAATAAATAATTTATGTAAAGTTCATCAGAAGTTGGTGGAGGATAAGGAAGGGATATTTCCCATATGGATCATGCTATATGCCAACTTTTTCAATACTTCCTCAACATTCTTGGTTTTATTTTCGATAGACATGTGCTTCACTGAACAGTTCATTCAAATATGGTAATTAAAAGAGTAATAAAAAATTAGTATTACTTAGTATAATGGTTCTAGCCCTTAAAGGGAAAAAACCACACAGAGTAAAAACTATACATGCTTAAAAGATTTTTTGGGGGGGTGTCCTCAAAATTGAGCACCATTTGTTTTCTGACATACCTTCAAGATAGCATCTAAAAACAACTACATATAAGACAGGATACCATTTTTCCCCAGGAAGATTATAATCAGCCAAGGCCCACAGCAAACAGTAAAGAAATAGAAAAGGGCTAGTAGTCCGGAGAAATGGTTTCTGCCACTAAACTTAAATAATTAATTTAATCTTTCTGGGTTTCAGTTTTCTCATATGTAAAAGGGGATGAACATATTCGCTTCATGTCCCTCTCTGGGTGTGGTGAAAATCAAATGACTAGAGCTATAAAAGTTCTTAAGAAAATTCAAAAGTTCTTAAGAAAATTCAAAGAAAATTCAAAGGTAAATTGAATTTTACACAATCAGGATGGAATGGAGCTGTCACCAGAGACTGACTTTGCTGGTCCAGTCAATGCAGAAAGGACCACAGAAGTGACAAGTCTTATCAAAGCTTACACAGTAAGAATACTACTTTAAAAATGACCCATTCTCTAAGACTAGTAATGTGTTTTGTATTTGTGATGAAATCTGACAAATGAAATTGGAGATAATTAATCTGTCTGTTCCTTAATCCAAATGTAGAGCAGAATGAGCAATAATAGCACTGTGTGGAGTAATTACTAAGAATATTAAAGAGGTAAGAATGATTTGGCTCACAGCCTAACAAAACTCAGTCAAGGAATGTGAAGGAAAATATTCCCTCAAAGCCCATTTACAACCATTTGACTAAAAGAAAGGAGACAAATATCTCTTTATTATGATTTGGGAAACAGGGAAAAGTAACAAAATAACCCTGACTGTAAATAACATTTCAATTATAATATCACTTCTTGTTTAATGATCTTTTATAAAGGAGACATATTTAATGATATTTTATATAAGAGCCATATTTTAGACTCAACATATGCAAATATTTATGAAGATGTATATGAAATCATAGTCAGCTAATCTATAAATACAAGCTCTCTTTCGAATAAGGTAAAAAAGAACAAATGCTACTTTTTCCAGCTTATATTGTAGAGTTGCTCACTGGGGAGTTCTTTGGCTCTTCTACATAGAAAAGTATTTAACACTTTTCTAAAATAACTGTTAATTGCCTCTTCCATTGCAGCAAGAGAACAATAGCTGGAGATATTTATGATTATTAGAGCATATGGTCTGTACATATATGAAGCATGATCTATTTAATTAATGACATGTTGACAACTTTTGATAAGTAATTTACATTACAGTTTTAATTCAGTTCAACAGATACTTTCTGATTGTCAAATTTATACAAAACACTTAGGAAGGTAATGGTTAGATACAAAGTTGGAAAGGCCAATCTCTGCCCTCAGAAAATTTTCAAGGAAGCAAAATGTGTATATATTTAAAGACTACAACAAAACAATGCCTAGGAAAAAGTGTTGCTAGTAAAAATATCCAGTGTGCAGGTGAAAAGGTTTTGTGTAGAAGGAAAAATGCCCTTAAATAAGTGGTATTTGTAACTGAATGAATGATAAAAATAATTTAGATGTTACAAGTGAAGAGGACACTTAAGGTAGATGTAGAAGCAGACACATTATATGAGGACCAGCAATTAAATTTATTTTGTTGTCTTACAGAATTTGGGTAATATGACAATGGGATAAAAAAAATTTACTTTTGGAGCCTTAAATGGAGAAGAGTCTAGAGGCAGAATCTTCAGCCAGGAGCCAATCACAGTGGATTTGTTTGGAGAAGATGGTGTTAAGAAATGAGGTCTTGACAATTTACGGTACAGTTTACTACTACTACTACTACTACTATTACTACTGTATAGTTTATGAACTATAGAATATGAATAAAGATAATGCAAAACTGATGTTAATGTTTTCAACCTTGTGCCATTACAGAAATAGGAAACACAGAAACAGACTTGAGGTGGGAAAAAATGAAGAACACAGTATGGCACCCAGCTGGCTCAGTCAGAACAGCATTTGACTCTTAAGCTCAGGGTTGTGAGTTTAAGCCCCATATTGGGTGTAGAGATTATTTTTAAAAAATAAAATAAAAAAACAAAAAGAACATATTGAAGTTTAGCTTCCAGCTAGTCATCTTTTAATAATTTCAAATATGGGTTGGAGTATATACTATGTTCAGACACACCTATGTCTGAAACATTCTACTTACCCATAGCAAAGAAAATCTGTTTAAATTTTTAATTTCTAATTTGCTTCTTCATATTAAAAAATACATTTAGAAGATAATCTCATCTGCTTTCTTCTTGTTTTTAAATGTTATATATGGCTCTGGACATTAGGGAAAATGGCAGAGTAAAAAGTACCAAAAGTCTATCCCTCCATAAAAGCAACAAATAAACTGGCAAAAGCTATTGGAATCAATTTTTTTGAATTCAGATACTTACAGGAAGAAAATCTTATAGCAACCAGAGAAATGCATAATCAAGAAAAAGTGGCTGAATTTCAGTAAAAATAAAGAAAACTGTGGTATTTTACCTACCCTAGTCCCATCCCTCCCTTCCTAGCACAGTGGTTGCCTTGAAAGTAACAACCACTTTCCTGGTATAGGTACTGGTACCCAAAGTTGCAGAATGAACTCATTTGTAAGCACACTGTATTTCTGTATTTTGACCCATGCACTGCCTCCATGGGGGATGTCCAAAGGACTTGTCTTTAGCCTTTCGGAACATTCTGAGTGCTGAACTAGCTACTCAGGGGCCATTTGTCTAAAACATTTACAGGCAAACATGTTAGTCACTACTGCCTAGGGCAATGAATCACTGTTGGGGAAAACAAGACACTAACCAAAATGTTTGAGAGGAAAGCTGACAAAATGATGTTTTGGGGGGAATAAGTTAGAAAAGCTCCAACGCATTCCTGGGAAACTAGAAAGCCACAAGGTCCTGTGTACATGCTCAGGAAATACCTGAAAATGCCCTAAGCTTCTATCTCTGAGTGACACTTAGGCTTTGTGCAAACAAGCAGAGGTTAAGCTGTGCTTCGAAGGCATATTCCAATACAGAACCCAGCTTTTAAAGGCTTAAAGTTATGTTTTGCTCCCAAGCATTTAAGGAAATTTCTGCCTATCTGCTAGCCAACCACCAAACTAATGGAACAGAGATTTCAGTGGCCCCACACAACCAAGAATATAGGCATTACAAAATTAGTTCAGTAAGGTTACTAAATAAATGACATCTATAAGCAGCAGGAACAACAAACCCTCAAGAGGAGGGTGAATCTGTTTTCTAATTTCCAATCTTTTTTGTAATTTTATACTTTAAAAAATGTCCAGTTTTCAACAAATCTTATGAGAAATGCGATAAAACAATAAAGTATGATTTATACACAGGAAACAGAACAGTGCCTTAAATTTCTCTTTTTCATAGATATGTTCTCTAATGGAGTTTGATATAATTCTTATGTACACTTGCATAGATTTGTGTGTGTGTGTGTGATTTTGATAGTGGCATGATCTAAATTTCATTATGTTTTTTACTTTTTTGCTGAGAATTGTTTTTATGATCTGCTCATTTTGCTATATTTTATTGTACCCACTTATTATGTAGGATACTCACAGCACAATTTCTCTACTTGTTTTTAATACATTTCCCTAATCATGAACCATACCTGCCACCAGTTCCGTGTCAAGGTAAAAAGAGACTGAGATTAACAACACATTAATGTTGCTTTTGAGTATGTGAAAAAATTTTCTCTGGGAAATATGCCAGAAAATGTGATAGTCTGATAGGATACGCAAATAATATTAGCCTTCAGTACTACCAGACTGCATTCACAAATGGCTTCTAATACAGTTCTTTGCCAGCGGCATCAAGAAGTGTTTTCCTCTGTATATTTTTATGCATCCTCCTAGAAATTGTCTTCCAATGGCACAAATATCTCATTACATAATTTGCTTTTCTCTGATTCCTATCATAACTTAATCTTTAAATCTTATCTTTTACAATTGGCAAATTACATCATTTGACCATATATTATTGCTTTTTTTTTTGCTTTTATTGTTAGTGTCCACAAGTTCTTTATGTATTCCAGATTTTTTTTTTTTTAAGATTTTAGTTATCTATTTGACAGAGAGACAGATCACAAGTAGGCAGAGAGGCAGGCAGAGAGAAAGGGGGGAAGCAGGCTCCCTGCTGAGCAGAGAGCCCAATGCGGGGCTCGATCCCAGGACCCTGAGATCATGACCCAAGCTGAAGGCAGAGGTTTATAACCCACCGAGCCACCCAGGCGCCCCTATATTCCAGATGTTAATCTCTTGTCAAGTTCAGTGAAGAAAAAACTCCTTCTTCCAATTTGTCAACTACCAGTAAGACTTTTGTTAAACACAAATTTTAAGGTAGTTAAATCCATCCATGTTTATCCTTATGGTTTATTTGGGGTGGTCTTTTTAAAGAGATCTTTCACTATCACTAGGTCAGAAATATACCTTTCAAATGCATTGCAGTCTTACTGTGTTGTGTCTCCTTTGACTTACCCTTTTGGGGACTCTTTTTGTGACATTATTCTGAAGATTCTTGATTATATGTAACACTAAATGTTTCTTGGTAATTATCTCTGCTCATACTAACTTCTTCCATTCTCTCCTATTGTGATACCATTTCATTCCATCCTTCCAAATCCTCTAATTTTCTTTTCCGTTTTTTTTCTTTCAGCTGCAGAATTAATAACAACTGTATCTTCTAATTACAAATTCCCCATTTTAATTTTAGTTGACCATTATTTTCACCCATTTTATCAATTTTAATAACTAGAATTTTTGTATCTTTAAAATAAACCCATTCATTTTCTTTCATGCTATATCGTTATTAGTTAGATGATTTCTATTCTTTAATTTATATCTTCGAAGATGGCAAGCACATTTGTTCAACCTACAGACATTCTATTATATTGTTTGAAGTGAAAGTAGGAATTTTTCTATTAAAATGCTTACTTCACCATGTTAACTGGAATTCTCATAATGTCTTATAATAAAAAGGATTTTTTTCAATTCACTTGCCTTAACATGTTTTAAGATGCTTTGCTGCCCTTTATTCCTACAAAATATATTAAATTTCAAACTAACAGCAGAACACTTTATAAGGTTTTCCTAAATAAATGTGAAAACTCTTGTATCTTCTATCATTACTTCTTTATACTTTCCTTGAATAGACACAGGTAACTGTCCCATATGCATCTTTTCAGATGTGTGCTCTGCAAGTGAATGGGCATAAAAACACACATGGAAGGTCCATGCAACTCTTCTTCTTTAACTCGTATGAACTGACTTCATACAAATCATATGCAATTTCCTGTTTTAACTTACTACCAACACTGAAATTCTGCCAGACAAATTACACAAATTTACATGCTCACTAACATAGCATAACAGTAGTTGTTTCTCTACAAAGTATTGCTGTTCTATTGGTTTCTTTACACCCAATAAATGTTTGTAAATATTGCCTATAAGGTAGGAGAAAACAGTATATTCTTCCATTAATCAAAATTTTCTGATATATTTGTTTACATTTTCAATTCTTCCTCCATCTAGTTTCAAAACTGATAATCAAATTGGAGACAATACTTCATCAACATTCTAATTTTATGGATGAGAAAATCAAAAGCCATAGAGTTCAGGGCTAGAGGTGAGACTCAAGAGATTTTCTGATGCATTCTTTCAAGACTCATGGTGTCAAGTGTGGTCCTAATTTGATTTAGTTTTAAACTCCTATTCTTTCGGGTATCCTCTCCCAATCAGAACTGTAAAGGTGGATATAAATCAAGCAACTTTTCTCCCTTATTAGCTACATAACACAACCTATACAATCTCATTTCAATCTAAAAAAATAAATCGTTATTCTGGATTAACTCAAGTCTGTATGCTTTGCTACTAGCCCTTTTCATTCTTTATAACCTCTTAAACACACTTCTCTAATCAGTGTCAACTTCTTTTTTTTTAAGATTTTATTTATTTATTTGACAGAGATAGAGATTGCAAGCAGGCAGAGAGAGAGCAGGGGAAGTAGGCTCCTCGCTGAGCAGAGAGCCCCATGCAAGGCTGGATCCCAGGATTCTGGGATCATGACCGGAGCTGAAGGCAGAGGCTTTAACCCACTGAGGCACCCAGGTGCCCCTAATCAGTGTCACCTTATCTCAGCTTTGAGGCCTTAACTGTCCTTTATCCCTACAAAATGCACTAACAAATAACTTTAAAAGTGAAGATTTTCTAAATGAATGTTCTTAGAAGTGGCATCTCTAGTGGCTCTATGGGAGAGGAAATAGTACCATTAGTCAGAGTAAGAAAACAAATTTATTTAACATCTGGCCTGATGAAACACTGATTTTAAGAGCCATTATATCCAACATCCAAATCTGACCAGAACCCTATGGTACTGTACAACTCAACATCTCAACATTTCTGAATATTCACCAGGTAGTCAGAGGATTACTGATGGTTGGAATAGAGTCAGTACACTTTGTATATTTTAAGAGATCAGGAAGTTAAAATGACTTTTTTGTTAACCCAAACCTGAAGTAACCTGAAGGGAATAATATAATCATTCTCTATTGGGAAAGTTCTATATTTGATGATGAATATAAATACTTGCAGCTTTTTTCCTGCATGGATCCTGTTTCCTTGACTGGAAGGATAACTACTCACTGAAATTATGATTCATCCTATTCCAGGTATTTTGCTGATCAATTATAAATCCTGCCCTAGGTAATTATCAAAGAACACTATGAGATAGATACTATATATTCCCATTTTGCAGACTGGGAAGCTGTACTACAGTGAGAAAAAAAAAAAACAACCTGTTAAAACTGCATAGCTAAAATTCACTATGTGATAGAACAATGTATAGTAAAATATCAATGTCAGCATCTAGGCTGATATATGGATGTTAGCTGAAACTTTTCTGCTTTGATACTTCTGTAAAAAATGTTGGAGAAAATATTGCATAGCTACTAATCAGAAGAACGGTAATTTTTAAAAATAACTTCCCATCCTTCCAGTGCTCAATAGCCTTGCAAGAGTATATTACATACTAGAACTTCTGTAATATCATGGGAAGAGCATGCAATATAGGAACAGAAGAGAGTTTAAGTCCCAGCTTTCCTCATCTTTTAGTTTATCACGATTGCTAATCAATAAAGCCAAGCTTACAGTGCTTTCAAGCTTTGACTATGATAATAGTTGTGAATTAGTGTAATAACTATGTTCAAGTACCATAAAAACCAAGTCATGGGACAAAAATGGTGAGAAAGAGTCTGTTCCTTAGTCCCATTACTATCTTAAGAACACTAGATTATCGAGAAAAAGAAACAATAATTCTTTTTCCAGTAGGAACCTGTAGGTCAGGTGTATATATACATATATACCCAAATAAAAGTGAAGTAATATAGCTATATATAGTGAATAGAAAAGTTGTTTTAATAGATATTTCAAACAAAAAGGAATACCTATTTTCCCCATAATGATCTATATCATTGAACCATATAATAATTTTCAAACAAAACCTAGAGACTATATACTCATTAGTGACATCTGTTATCCTTTATCTGAGTATAGTCTATGATCTTGAACTGTCATGATAGCTCTACATATATTTTTATTCAATCCCAGTGATAACCAACCATATGAAGGTACTATTATCCCTCTCCTCACAGTAAAGTAAACTGACTTGTTACGTAAAAAAAAAACAACAACATTATTTATAACAGTAGAGCCAATGACACCTATTCTCCTACAGAATTTGAACAGTATTTTTTATGAAACAGAAATGCACATATATGATTCCCTTCTACTACTACAGAATACTAGAAAATGCATTCTAATTTCTTTTTTAAAAAAATATTTTATTTATTTATCTGAGAGAGAGAGTGAGAGCATGAGAGGGGAGAAGGTCAGAGAGAGAAGCAGACCCCCCATGGAGCTGGGAGCCTGATGCGGGACTCGATCCCGGGACTCCGGGACCACGACCTGAGCCGAAGGCAGTCGCCTAACCAACTGAGCCACCCAGGCACCCCTGCATTCTAATTTCTATATTTGACTTGTAACCAAGACAATATTCCCCTCAGCATGACTAAACCTTACACAGTTTTCTTCCTAACTACTGCTTCTTTAGTTCCCTTTCCTTGGTGCATATGCTTTATAAAACTGTCACTTATAAATTCTTTCCCTGCCTTGTTGAGATGTGAATATTCTCTCAGACTCTTGCCTGGTTCACAACCCAGGAATGTCATTCTCAAGGTCCTGGGAGCCATCTCTTTGAAATGTAATCATGAAAGAGAACTATACACATGTACACATGCATGCGGGAGTGTGTGCATGTTTGCTCATGTGTGTTGGGTAGGGGAGCCTATTTCCATAAATATTAAGAAATAAACAAAAAAGGCCCAATCACAATGACCAACCTACCCCCACCACCATCCCCTTAGTACTTTTGCCTAAACTTACCCTTGTGCTAAAAAACATTCCAGTCTTTTGTTTGGGAGGAGTTGAGTTCAATCTCTCTTGCCTATTGCAACAGTCTTGAATGGAGTCTTCCATGCATCCTTAATTTGTCTGTTGCAATTTTTCTTTGACACATCATAAACAGAACTTAAAACTGAATGAAACCTGAAGACATCTGTTAACAATTTAAGCAATTCAAGGATAAAACTTATCTCCATTTCCTAATTATTCATTCATTCTTCGTAAAACAAGAAGTGATACACCTTCTCAAGATGAGTGCTCTGATTTAAAAGAAGCTACACCAGCCATGTGGAGCCCTGAGTTGGTTAAGTGTTGACTCTTGGTTTCAGTTCAAGTCATTGATCTTATGTCTCCCCCCATCGCCACAAGGAGTCTGCATGAGATTCTCTCCCTTCCTCTCCCTCTGCCCCTTCCCGCTCCCTTGTGGATCTCTCTCCAGGGCTCTCTGCTAAATAAATAAATAAATCTTCAAAAAATAAAAATAAAAATAAAAGAAGCTACACTGTATCATTAGTGTTGAAGGAGTATATTGAGTATTTGGAGGATAATTTAACCCTTTCTGAGTCTGTTTGGTTAGTGTGGGTCAAGATTCATGTTATCCCTTGCTTTCCCCTAATGGATACTTTTTCAGCCATGTGGCTTATATTGCAGCTGTATTTGCACAAATACGCAAATATCTAATAAATAAGTAAGATAAACCTAGGCATGGATTTTTCTAAATGGTTAACTATTGCATGCTATGGAAGTAGTTATCTTGGTTTTAAATTTAATCTCTCATCTCTAATCCAGTTACTATTTTTTCAGTGCCCTGGCCATTTTATTGAGGAAAATAAATGATACATTTTTTAAAAACACAAAATTAGAGTAGAGAAAAATCACACCATCAAATATAAGGTGCAAATCTACAACTTACTGTAAAATGGGAGAAACCTAGTCTATCTTCCAAATTCTCCTATACCATGCCTTTTTCTGCCAATACAGAGTCAGTTATTTCAAGTTGAACATTTTATCTATAATATGGGTACAAGTATAATATGTAAATGCATAATGATGGGTGAGTGAATGCCTGGGAGATTGCTTATCAAAATGAGATGTTTTACGGGACGCCTGGGTGGCTCAGTTGGTTAAGCGGCTGCCTTCGGCTCAGGTCGTGATCCCAGCGTCCTGGGATCGAGTCCCACATCGGGCTCCTTGCTCAGCAGGGAGCCTGCTTCTCCCTCTGCCTCTGCCTGCCTCTCTGTCTGCCTGTGCTCGCTTTCTCTCTCTCTCTGACAAATAAATAAAAAAATAAAATCTTTAAAAAAAAAAAAGATGTTTTACTCTTGAGAGTCTTTCAGTGAAGATGTCTTAAACTTAAAATCAATTAAAATGCCCATAAATGCTTGGGTTTCTGGAGTCAAATGAAAGCATATAACATTTTAAATGATGAGATAAACATGCATGTGGAGACTGTATTGGATTGCTGAAACTCTGGCTTAGCTTACTGTATGTCTATAAACTTCTTTTAAATTTTAGATTGTTTTTGTCCACATTACTCCACCCATAGTAAGTTTACTAACTTACCAACTGCTCTGATTTATCAATCAAGAGACAATGTCTCTTATATTTTATGACTTTTCTTTAATTAAAGAATGTAGCACCATGTATCATAGTACTAACAGTGCCTCATCATGTAGGTTTTATTAAAATTATGATACAACAAAATCTCTCTTGGGGAACTTGTAATTCATGTTTTCACAGATGTTGCTAGTGCTTGTGAAAGCAGGTTTGGATTTAGTAAACCAGCAAAACTAGAGCTGCAATAGTGACAAAGACTTCAAAATGGCAATGGAAAGAATGAAAATGGGAAATTAATGCTTTTACATTCAGAAACTTTCTTTATAATTGAATTGTGTTATTTTCCAGGTGAATGTTGTTGCCTTAGGTTTCTAGGGATCTGTGTCTAATGATTATTACTGTTTCTTGAAAACAGCAACTCATTAAGATGGCTATCTTCTGGCAGAATTACCTTTTATGGTATTTTTTCAAGGCACAGAGCAGATTGGGAAAGAAAAGAATGTTTATGGTTTGACTGACTCATGTAAAATATTCATTAAGTGAAAAAGTCACACTGAAATATCTTGTTTACAAGAGACACTGGAAATGGCATACAACAAATACATATCAAGAGCACGAGAAAGGATAGAATTCATAAAAATGTAGCGGCATTCGAGCATACCAGCAAGTAATCACAGCCATGCAAATTAATATAAAACTGCAAAGCAAATTAAGAATTAAGATTTAGGTATATTCAGATTTGTGGTAGAAACTGTTATTAAAGACATATTTTTCTATTTGGATTTTTGTTATGACATGATTGAACTTGAGATAGAATGCATTTTAACATTTACTATAGCTTTGTGATCTATAATAGTATTTTACACTTATCATGATAAGGCAAAGGTAATAAAAATAAATATGTTTTAAAAGTACAGATCACTAATATTTTTCACATTGGCAATGAGGTCATCTACAATATAAAGGGGCACTTTTCAGTCATTTAATACAGAACCTCACAACTTTGTGTCTTGCTGAAACAATTTCTGAGTACTCATATTTGAAAATATTTTCATCCCTTTCATACTTAAAATACAGCATATTTATTATAAACACACATGCACTCCTTTTTAAGAATAGCAAGTAATAGTTTCTATCTACAACTGTGGAAAAGTCAGAGGTAATTCATAACATTAAACTTTTAAAATAACTGTTGGTTAAAAATTTTCATAGGGCTTTTTCTTTTCAAAATAATATCCAACCCTATTGTTTCCTTTGGAAACAATAATTTGGAATATTTTCCAAACAATAATTTGGAAAATTCTCTAAGCCTCAAAGCCTATTGACCATATACATCATTTAATTTTATTTTATTTTAATATAGTTGTCTATTTAAGACTTTAAGTGGCATTAGAAATTATGCTAGCTTAAATTTTAAAGGTTAAAGATTATTAATAAAAACCAAAACCATTATAAATATCTTGACAAATTTCAGACTTTTCATATCCATTAATGTTCAAAAATCCTAAAGAAAACTCCCTGGACAACATGTTGCCCTCCATGTATGGCCTTTTTCTCCATTCTCTTTGCAACAGAATTTCTCAGGGATCTATTAACACAATGTCCACTTCTTCACATTCTGTTCTTTCCTCAACTCATCCTACCTCTATTCTTTCCCCTCAACTAACCCTATTGTTATAAAGGTTCCCACACCCAGGCGGATTGGTTTACTGCCTTCCCCACCCACCACCATCCAGCTACAGTACAAGTCCTATGAAAGGAGCTTTTTACATCTAGCTTACATTTACTGAACGTCCTAAATTTCCTATAATGTATGCAATCAATAAATATGTGTTCAATGAACACAAGTTAAAAAAATCAACAGAGTTTTAATAAAAATGCACTTTACTCAAGAATTAAAGAGATCCGTTGTGCAGGTCATATTCCTAAACAAGGTGGTTGCTGATATATTAACCTCTCTTAGGGGCTTCCCATATCTCTCAAGGCCTCTTGACATCCTTGTTGATTCTCAACCAGCACCAAGTTTCTGCAACAATTTTAAACTATTAAAATTATAGGAATCCTAGCCTGTGGTCAAAGCTCCACTAGTTGATGAATATGCCTTGCATGACTCCCTGGCCCCCTCCATATGTATAGTATAAGCCAGTTTGTTTTTGCCAGCATATTTTTGAACTTGGTCATGTGCAAGAAATTCAGTTAACTCAGATATATACATACCTATTACCAACTTATAAGAAAAAAAGCCTTCTTAATCACTCTGTTAAGTGGAATCAGTCAGACAACAGAAGACAAATACTGTATGATTGTATGATCTCATGTATATGTGGAATCCAAAAAAGCCAAACTTACAGAAACAGAGTAGAATGATGGTTGCTAGGATATGGGGGATATGGAAAATGGGCAGACAGATGTTGGCCAAAGGGTACAGACTTCCAGGTGTAAAATGAATGAGTTCTGGAGATCTAATGCACAGCATGGTGACTATACAGAATTATATGTACTGAATTAAATACTTAAGTGAGTAGATCTTAAATGTTATCACCACACACATATACACAATGTTTCTTACTGTGTTAACCATTTCTTAATATACATGTGTATCAAACCATCACCTTGTACCCCTTAAACTTACACAATGTTTTACATTTCAATATATTATATCTTATTAAAACTGAAAAAAGTCCTCCTTTTCCAATTACCCTTCCTTCAAACATTTTCAGTGGTTTCTCATTATTTACAGTACTAAAATGCAAGATCCTTTTCTTAGCAATTGAAATCTTCAGCAAATTTTCTCAAAGTTACCCTCAACTATTCTCATAATTAATAGTTAAAGATTAGCAAGTCTTTTGTATAAATTTCAAAGAAACAAACCTCTTCTTTCACAATTTTAAAAATGACTAGATTGGGAATAGAAATGATATTGACTATATGTATATAGGCTGGGTAAACAATTCATTAAGAAAAAGTAATCACTGAAGTCAATAATTACAAGCAATACAATGTTCTGTGATTTGTTTAGTATGATTGAAGTTTGAATTAGGTCCATGTTTTGCTGCAACCTGTTAATTTCTTGTGATATACTGCCCTTCTCTCCTAACCAGAGGAAACAAAATCAAATGCATCATGGTCATTTCAAAGTGGACAAAAGGGATTGTTTGCTTAGTACTTGATTCCAAGACCCAAATACTGCATTTAAAATGATTGTTTTTAATCTGAGCAATTAATATAGACAAAAGATCAATCTCAGCCAAATTCAGCTGCAACTAATTAATGGCCAGACTGTGACTGAATAGATAATGTTTCAAGGCTGTTAACAAAAATTTTGAAGTAAGCAAACATTCTTCTACCATATATGATATATGAGATTTCTCTTAGAGCTAAGTGGAATATTATGAAGAACAAACAAGCAGGAAGCATGACCATGTTCAGTATCACAATCTCTCCCACCCAGAAAAAAGGAAACTTAAAACTTTAACGGCAAAAAAGCAGCTTTGAAATGTGCTCAGGGACTTGACTTCTGTTCCACACGTGCAGAAATGCAGAAGAGTTAGATCGACAGCTCGTACTGACCTTCAGAAAGATTCCAATGGGGAAGAAGAAAACACACTGACAGAACAGTACATCTATGGCCCATGGTTATGGTACAGGTGCTTTTAGTAAAAAGGAAGTATCAGGTTTTCTTAAGAAACTTTAATAACTGGAGGGTAATTGAAGATGATGGCATTTAACAAGCTTTGGTGAACTTCCCTACATCCATCTCATTGGACAGTATGAAGCATCTGGATTCTGGAGTGGATCTTTTTAAGTCAAAACAACAACTCTGGGCTTTATAAAGAAAAAGTATGGTTTCACATGCAATGAAATATTTTACATGTCAAAAAAGTGTTGAATAACTATGTAACATCAAAATAATCTGAGGATTTACCTAAAAATATTTTTAGACCTGTGTAAAACACCTCCATTCATGGCAATTCCATTACAAGTATCTTTGCATTGGTACAGATACCAGCATAAAAATGGAGTTATGAAATTGAAATTCACCTGATAATTACTATCACCTAACTGCCTACTAAGTTGAGGAAGACAGATTCTGATGGATTTTAGAAGTTCTTTTGTCCAGTAGTGTATGTTTATGGAGTGCTACATGGTTCCTACAAAAATAATAAAAACTAATTTTTTTTTAAATTTATAAATAACCAGCCCAAGGAAAACAACATACCCTCTTGAAGCTAAAACAGGGAAGTCTTGTAAAAATGCTTAAAATACAAAGTGTTTTCTCACATTTTCAGTGTTTCAACAGTATGTATTGGCTAATTATACTTTGCAACATTACTGGGAGGCAGTATATGTAAACACTGTTATTGTCATCTTACAAATGAGGCAACCAGAAGTGATATAAATATTCAAGGTACACAACAATGCGATAACAGAGCAAGGTTGTGAAAGTTGCTATACTTTAAGATTATAGGGAGAAGCCTCTTCACTACAAAGTTGGAAATTATTATTATTTAAATTATTTAAATTTCAAAATCAAGACATGACTCCAACCATAGATACAGACAGTCATCAGGTAAAAATAAATGACTTGTGAGTCAGCAAGCCTTAACAGTGACTTAATTGGATATGACTATATATATTTTCTGGAAAATATAAACATAATAAAGAATTGAGAAATCCCTGGTTATCTTCTCAATATCATAGTAGACTAAACGTTTTTAATCATAGCTACTAGATACAACTATATTTGTACAGATGACTTAATTAGTATCTAATCATTGTCACTTAAATGATTATGATTTAATTTTTATTTGGGTCCTCCAAAAATGACTTATAGGTACCAAGACCTAGTAGCAAGCTATAATTTGGCCAGCATAAGTTCAATCTAAGTGCTCCATAAAAGTTTTCATTTGATGTGACCTAACTTGAATCAGCTAGTTTGTATGTAATCACTATGCTCATTCACTCATGTAATGAGGAATTATTGACTCTGAAACAATGTCCATGCCCTCTGATCAAAATGAAAACCACACAATCCTTACATTCAAGAAATACACATTATTACCTAAGATAAAGACATGCAATCATATAAATATAATACATGTTCTAATAGATACTGGCTATTGTTTTCAAAAAGTAGAGAAAATGTGTAAGTATGTGAGTTCAGGAACTACTTCCCGGAAGAGAGGATCCTAGTCTTTGACTTTAAAAAGTGTAGGCCAGGCAGCCTGTATGCCAGGCTGACAGAAAGATCTTGTGAGCAGAGAGAACACACATTAAAAAAAAAAAAAAGAAAAAGAAAAAAGCAATGTTCTTAGGAAAATAAAAATAATTCAGTGTTACTTGTATATAAGATACAAGTAGAATAGAGAGGCTAGAGGAAAAGGCAGGTGTTAAGAGTTGTGAAAATAAATGCATTTGCTAATATAAGGAGTTTAGAGATTTTCTTATGAGCTAGGAAGATTTCTAAGTTTTTTTTAATTTAGTTTTTAATTAGGAAATTGACGCTATCAGATCTGAATTTCAGGGGGAAAAATGTGTTTATAAATAAAGACACAGGGACTCTGAAAGTTTAATGCCCCTGACATCTAGGATTCAAACTTAAATCTAAATAATGCTATAAAGTGCTGCTTCCCAATTTAAGATATTATAAATCATATGAAGAGAGTCTGAACTAAGGATGGCAAAAGTATTAAGGTATAATTATTGAAACTTGCTTTGGAATAAACTAAATATGACACTGATGCAGAGGGAAAGTTTAATCTGAAATTGAGGCAGTGAATAAAAAGATATTTATCAAGATGAATTATATAGGAAATTGATAGGTATACAAACATACTATTTAGATATATTTTGAAAAGACATGAAGGCAAAGATGCATAATAAACATGGCTCAAGCCACTACACTCTTGCTCCTTCACAGATCTTTGCAGGATAATAGCATTTCTATAACTAGCTTTTCCCAAGATGGTTGACTGGATCCACAAGTCGCACACATAATCTCTTTAGCAAGGGGTCTTGTTTCCAGAGCACACTATCTGGATAAGTACAGAATCTTCCAAATCAAGTGCCAGTTTCTTATTGCTTAACAGTTCTTCTCCAATTTATCTCTTCTAAATTTTGCTACAGGCAGCAAGGAAAAACCAAGCTGTATCATCAATATATCACTTAGAAATCTCAGCTCCAGTTTCAACTAACATCTTCCTCATTTCCAACTGAAATCTCATCAGAAGTTTCTTTAACATTTGTATTTCCAGGTTCATGATGACATATGTATTCTCTAAGACAAAAGACGCTTTCTCTATAGTTCTTGTCTTTTTTTTTCCCTGAACCCTCACCAGACTCTCCCGTGAATTCCATGTTTCTACCAACAACCTCTATAAGAATACATTTTTTCTTTTTTTTTAAATCATGCTTCTCAAAACTGTTTCAGCCTCTATTCATTAGCCAAAACCATGTCCATATTTTTTAGATATTTGTTAGAACAGAACCCTACTTTCCAAGTAGCAAAATCTGTCTTAGGATCTTCCAGAGAAACATATCTCACATACACACACACATATGTGTGTGTACATATAGTTGTATTAAAATTTCATTTTAATTAATTTTATTCAATATGGGTTTTAATAAATTTTTAAATTGGCTAATGTGATTGTGGGGACAAGCTAGTTTCAAATTTGCAGGTCTGGCCTTCAGGCTGGAAATGCTGGCAAGACTTGATGTAGTACAAGTCTGAAGGCAATGTAGAGTCTGAATTCCTTCTTTGGGAGAGCTTAGTCTTTTTGCTTAAGGCAAACATCAACTGTTTGGATGAGGCCTGCCCACATTATGAATGGCAATCTACTTTATTTAAAACTAATTTAAATGTTAATCACATCTAGAAAGTACCTTCAGAGCAACATCTAGACTGGTTTTTTACCTAGTAACTGGGCACAACAGCTTAGGCAAGGAGACACAAAAAATTAATCATTACATATGGGAACAACAAAAGTAAAAGAGTTGGCAGAAAAAGATGGTTCAGTAAAAAAAAAAGCTGAGAAGTATTATGGAAGGTAATGAGAGAATCCTGTAGTGGAAATCCAAGGAGTAGAAAGTGAAGGACTTTTTTGGTCAACTGTTAATTGGAGTAGACAGAAAGCAAATGAATCCTAGATTAGAAAGTGTCCATTTTCTAAAGAAATTGTTGCCATTGGGAGTTTCATAAAGATAGGCAAAAGATTTCAGATAGAAGGCATCAAGGAGAAAATTCTATTTCCTGAAGCATGACTAAACAGATAACCTGGATAAACCCCCTGCCAAAACAACTAATAACAGTAGCCAAAATATATTTTAAGCAAAACACTCTTTAAAACCTTTGCTGAGCTAAGGAGAAATTTACAAATAAATATTCAGAGGCCTCCAAACAAAGTAAAAGTGGAAAGTCAGAGAGAGAAGCTCACACTGAAGTCAGCTTTTGCCCTGGGGTTTTTTCAAACTCCACTGAAAATGAACTTGTCATTGATGAAGGTGCAAGAGACAATGACAGAGCTGAGTGTATAATCTAAACAGATATTCTATATAAAGCTGGGTGCCCCCAAGGTACACTAGAAAGAAACTAAACATATAGAAAAGATAATTGTTCTTTTTGATCTTTACACTGGGTAGAATGGAAATTAAAAAATAAAAACAAAATAAAACCTTCCATGAAATTTGAATGCATAATCTGAGTTCCTAAGTAGTCATTGCCTGAATGTGGTATATTCTTTAATCTGAAAATTCTTAAGGTTAAAAAGATATTTAAGACAATTACCACCTTCAAGTATCTAGCAAATTCAACTACAAACATATTTTGGAGGAAAGCAAATTTAGTTATCAAAGAATTAACACAAATAAAATTCCAAGGAATTTGAAACTACAATTAAAAGATCACTAAATATATGGGAATAGAAGGCAGACTGAACAAGAGATAGCAATAACAGCACAAAACAGAAAACAACAACAAAGGCTTTAGATACAGGAATGATCACAAAACAGAAAATAATTATGTCTAATATCTGTTTAAAATTCACAAAAAATTCAGTTTATCAAAAAAAAAAAAAAACAAACCTAAAAGCAGCAAGAGAAGAAAAAGCAATCCCCTTCAAAAAAAAAAAAAATGCCAATTAGATGATGTTTAACAACAGAACAATAAAATAGTTGACTAACATCTCCAATGAATTAAGAAAAAATAACTATCAACCTTAAATTGTATCCATTAGATATTTTCCATGAACAAGGCCAAAATGAAGACACTGTTAGAATTATAATAAGTGATAGACTTGGACACCAAAAGAACTTTACTATATAGATTGCTAATGGATGTACTTAAGGAACATAACAAAATTCTACAAATAATATGTGATATGAAATGGCACAATTTGGCAACTATATGGATATATTTAAACTGAGTGTTTAAAACCATACATATAATGTCAGATTCACGGAACTTAAAAAAAAAACAACAAGATAAATCTAAAATAAGAGGCAACAAGAGTATATAAATTAGATACAGAGAAATATAAATTAAGCTGTTCTAGCATACTTACATTCTTTGGAAGTCAGATAAAGATACTAAGTATGGGGGCGCCTGGGTGGCTCAGTAGGTTAAAGCCGCTGCCTTCCGCTGGTGTCATGATCCCAGAGTCCTGGGATCAAGCCCCGCATCGGGGCTCTCTTCTCAGCGGGGAGCCTGCTTCCTCCTCTCTCTCTGCCTGCCTCTCTGCCTACTTGTGATCTCTGTCTGTCAAATAAATAAATAAAATCTTAAAAAAAAAAACTGCCTTTAAAAAAAAAAGATACTAAGTATGCATGTTAAAATTTTTAACAATTTTTTTGTTTTTTATTTTTTTTTTTAAGGATTTTATTTATTTATTTGACAGAGATCACAAGTAGGCAGAGAGGCAGGCAGAGAGAGGAGGAAGCAGGCTCCCCGCTGAGCAGAGCCGCACGCAGGCGGATCCCAGGACCCCGAGACCATGACGTCAGCCGAAGGCAGAGGCCCAACCCAATGAGCCACCCAGGCGCCCCCCTTTTTTTTGTTTTTTAAATATTTTATTTATTTATTTGACAGACAGAGATCACAGGTAGACAGAGAGGCAGGCAGAGAAAGGAAGGGAAGCAGGCTCCCCGCTGAGGAGAGAACCGGACGCAGGGCTCAATCTCAAGGACCCTGGATCACGACCAGAGCCAAAGGCAGAGGCTTTAACCCACTGTGCCACCCAGGTGCCCTGCGTGTTAAAATTCTTATAAAAGTAATAAAATAACAGTGTCTGTGTGTGTGTGTACATATACCTATATACATATATACACATATATACATATATATATATACATACATATATATATATAAAATACAACAGGAGAACTTCAGTAAATCCACAGGAGTTACTGGTATATAGAAAAACAAAGAGGGGCACCTGGGTGGCTCAGTGGGTTAAGCCACTGCCTTCGGCTCGGGTTATGATCTCAGGGTCCTGGGATCGAGCCCCGCATCGGGCTCTCTGCTCAGCGTGGAGCCTGCTTCCCCCTCTCTCTCTGCCTGCCTTTCTGCCTGCCTCTCTGCCTACTTGTGATCTATCTGTCAAATAAATAAATTAAAAAACAACAACAAAAAAAAAAAAAGAAAGAAAAACTTCTTTTTAAGTAATGTTATTTTGAAAAGACAAATACAGTTAAGTTACCAGAGGATTTTTTTTTTTTTTTTGATGGAAGATAATATATTTAGGAATGTAGGGGCGCCTGGGTGGCTCAGTTGGTTGAGTGTCTCACTCTTGTTTTTGGCTCACCACACGATCTCAGGGTCCTGGGATCAAGCTCCATGTGGGGCTCAGGGAGGAGCCTGCTTGGAGATTCTCTCTCTCTGCCCTTTAACCCATGCGAGTGCACTCTCTCTCTCTCTCTCAAGTCAATAACAAATCTTAAAAGAAATGTAGCACATGAGATGATTCTACTTTCATGACTCACTTCAACAGGCATTCCACAAATGGTCATCCCAACCTAAGTGCATGTTTAGAATTGCTAGACACCTTACTAGACACTTGATACACAACAGATGGCTTAGTGACAATTCTAATGCTCCAGGCATTTACAAAAGGACCATCTCACTATGGTTTTGGCTGCCTTTATAAAGAGTTTGTACATTATCCTAGCAACACACAGGCATAAGAGAGTTTTAAGCAAAAAGGTGATATAATCAAAGTTGTATTTTAAAAATTCACTCTGGTTCATGATAAAGAATGTATAATAGATTCCCAAGACTTGGAAAGCTTTGTACCTACCCAAGAAAGAAATACTGACTATGTGAACAAAGTAGTAGCAGCAGGCATTTAAAAAAAAAAAAAAAAAAAAGATCTGAACCTGAATATGTGAATGAAGATTTTTATTCTCAGTTAAAAAGAACTGACTGGTCACTGGTATTACATAAGCAAGTGCCTACATTTATGATGGAATTCGTCGCCACAAATGCAATTACGAGTTCCTGTAAGTTGAGAACACCTAAACTCAGAAGTAAAATGTGCTTGTAAGCTTTAAAATTAAGGACACTCAACCTGGATCAGGATGACAGTGCTAGTAAGCTCCCCAAGGACTTCTTTAATGGCATCCTGCCCAATAAAAGATGCAACTTATAAAATAATAATTAAGGAGAGGTTTGTGGGAAATCATGTTCTATGAATAGACAAATACATATATTTTTTTTTAAGTTTAAGTTCACTTTTGATTTTGAGCTTTGGAATAATGATGGAAAAAGTTAAAAGTTTCAAGTTTTCAGAGTGTTATAAGTTTTCTGCTTTAGAGATTTTTTTTTTTAAATGCTTTATCTGAAGCTTCAGTTAATGATGTCCTCAGCTCTGCAAATTAGACCAATGCTTTTATATCAATGAAAAGAGGTATTGAGTGAGATATATTGAATGTGTGGATATGGACTCTCAAGGACTATAAACCTTTTTGTGCTAAATGTTTCATCTCCAGAGTTTCAGGTTCTGAAGGGTCTGCCCCAAATTTAAAAGTATTAGATCAAGAAGAAATTGCCTGTGTGACTCAAGAGTGTGGTAACCAAGTTTCTTTGCCTGTCATCACAGAGATTCCTTGAAGCTGGGAAGCCAACCTCTACTTTTGGGTAGTTAGCATGGCCAAAGAACTACTGTAAAAAGCACAGGAGAACTAATATGCATAATTAAATTATAAAATATGTGTGCATAATAAAAGAAAAATAATCAAGTAAATTAATCAAAGAACACAGCAAAATATTTAATTTCTGTCCAAATTTATGCTAGTTTATAATGCTAAAAATCATTTATATTCATTTCTGTTATTCCTGAAAGAAGCTATGTAACAAGATTTGTGAGTTTAAGGAAATTAAATTCCACAATCCGTGCTCATTTAAAAAGTACACTCACTTTCAAAAAAATTCTTTTTTTTTTCCTTTTTTCCCTGAAAATTATCATTTCAGAAAGGGAAAACTATGTTTTCCACACCAGTTTGCTTGCTATTTCACTGCTGGTGCTCCTAACCTGATTTTTTTTCCCTGTTGTTGTTTTGGTTTTTGTTTTTCTAGATGGCAGGTAAAAGTTATACTCTCATTTCTTTAGAGGATTTCATGGACAGGTTTTTTTTAGTAATCACTGGAACAAAATGGAAAAAGTGATGCCATCATGCTTAATTGTAAAATCTTCCTCAAACTGATTTTCCACAGAGTGATTAATTTTACTTTATAAGAAAAAGAAAATTATTTAAAATACCAGAGATATGACTTTCCTTAGATGCATGCATATATGGCTTTACTTAGGCTTTAAATTGATAATGCTGCTACTTATAAAGGATAAGAAATTGATAGATAACATAATAACCCATTTTTTTCCTTTACTACACTTACCAGTGATAATTAGGGGAAAATATTTCTGTATTTTACTTTGCTCATCAAGAAATATTTTGTAAGGGACGCCTGGGTGGCTCAGTTGGTTAAGCAGCTGCCTTTGGCTCAGGTCATGATCCCAGCGTCCTGGGATCGAGTCCCACATTGGGCTCCTTGCTCGGCAGGGAGCCTGCTTCTCCCTCTGCCTCTGCCTGCCACTCTGTCTGCCTGTGCTCGATCTCTCTCTCTCTCTCTCTCTCTAACAAATAAATAAATAAAATCTAAAAAAATTATTAAAAAAAAGAAATATTTTGTAAAATATCACAATCCCCAAATCAATCATTTGCCGAGCAGACTTTTAAAAATCTGAGACTATTTTAATTTTTCTCCCCATTTTTAACACATTTAAGGCTAGTTTTTTAAAGGTTTCAATCACACTTTATACCCTTATTTTATTGTATATTACTGGATACATAGAATGTGTGAAGATTATACCAAGTATTGTGAACCAGAAGGGGAAGCATAAATGGACACTACAGCTAAGTTCAAGGAAATTCAACTGGAAGGTGTATGGTTGGGCTGGGGTTAGGTTACTTCCAGCTACAGATGGGGAAAACAAGACAGGGAAAGATTTCTGGGCAGTTAGTGAATGAGCTCCTGATTTGAAAATGAGGTAGAATAAAATGAAAAATCAAGTAGAATGAGGTAGGATGAAAACAAACAAAGAACAAAAGGAAGGGGAATGACATGAGTAGAGAGAGATGTAGGAGGTAGCAAGAACACAGACTTTGATTTAGGGGAAGAGTGAGAAAGTGACTTGGAAACAGATTTGTCCTCATTTTGGAGAAAGCCAAGTGCTAGCCTGGGAAGTTTGTACTTGCCCTATAACCACAGAATAGTTCTGGAAGGTTTTTAAACTGGGAAGTGACAGGATCAAATATGTGTCAGAGAAAAATCAAACCAGCCACAGACTTATAAGGGTAAGGAGTGAAGAAAGAAAGCTGATAGCATTGCTTTCCATGAAAGTAATTCTGAAACTTCAAGTTAACATACGACAAGTAGAAAAAGGCTTAATTTCAACAAATACTTCTTTCACAGGCTCTTGACTCATTGAGCTCCCTGATGTCAGAAATACCTTGAAATATTTAACAATGTTTAACTATGTGACAAATTATTTTATAGTGCTTATAGCATGCCAATCCAGCTTTTCATGTGAGTTAGCAGTGACAAACAAGTTAACAGAAAGTAAGAGAAATAGATATAAACATTTACTTTCCATATTTAGTACAGTTATTAACCACTGAGTGCCTGCTATGAGGGAATATAACTTGGAAGAAAAAAGAAACAACTGCATCCTAACATAGTATGAAAGATATGTATCTTCTCACCTATCTCTAACTTACTCAGAAAAACTGAAAATAAAAGTGGGTTTGCCATCTGTCCGCAACATCACCCTAACTATAGAAGAGAGGGAGAAATAATTTTTGCCCACACACTCACACAGTGGTTGTTAGGGCTGAATGGAAAAACATTTATTAAAATATATAATATCAGTCTTCAGGTGCTTGGGTGGTTTAGTCAGTTAAGCATCTGCCTCCAGCTCAGGTCATGATCTCGGAGTCCTGCAATCCAGCCCAGCCTGGGGCTTCCTGCTCAGTGAGGAGTCAGCTTCTCCCTCTCCTTCTGTCCCTTCCCCCTGCTTATGCTCTCTGACTTTCTCTTTCTCAAAGAAATAAATAATATTTTTAAAAAATATAATAAATATATATTATCAATCTTAATTCTGCCATTATTTTATCAAATGACCAAGGAAAATTCACCTAGTATGTCCAGATTTTAAATTGAGTGGTCTGGATGCAAGATGATGTTTACAATTTTTACTTTCATCTTGAAAAAACTGATTGATTATATAGTGACTTAAAGGGGATAATCATTTTTACTCTTCTATTTAAAGCACTGACTGATTTTTTTCCTAAGTCAACTGTCATAAGCTTGAGGGGAGGGATTAATTGTAGCACCTCTATTTTTTCCCAAATAAAATAGAGAAATTTTAAGTTTTGGAAAACTATTAAAATATGCATCACAGAAAATTAGCCAAAAACATGAAAAAATTTCAAGTTGCCTTGGAATCCTACATCTAAAAACATTTCCTATGTTCTAAGATCACAGAAATAAACCTTGCAAGTTTTTAGAAAATCATAGAAATCGAACTTTAATCAACACTCATCCCATACAGATGATTATTAAATGATCATAAGCTCTTGTCTATATTATTTTTAAATAGAGATATTTATTATTAAATATTTTTGAGAAATTTGAGTAAATATTTTCTAACAGGTTTTCTAGTTATATGAATCCATTTACCTATAAAATACTTCCTAAATAACATGTTTTAAATCACATGTGACCTCTATTATAAGTTGTTTTACAAACTAACAGTGGGCATGATTAAGAATGTAGGTCTGGGAGCAGCTGGGTGGCTCAGTCATTTAAATAGTTACCTTTTGCTTAGGTCATGATCTCAAGGTCCTGTGATGGAGCCTCATGTCGGGCTCCCTGCTCAGTGCAGAGTCTTCTCTTTGCCCCTTTTCCCCATTCATGCTCTTGCATGCACGCTCTCTCTCAAATAAATAAATAAAATCTTAACTAAAACAATGTGACTGCTCTGCATAACTTGCATAACATAGAAATAGAAAAATGGGACAGGCAACATGCTATGTTCAGAAATCATTTTAAGAAGACTTAAGAATATTTAACACTTAGGGCAGCTAGATTATGCTAGAGTAACAACCTCAATGCTCAGTGACTCATGATAGCAAAGATTCATTTCTCATTCATACATGTCAATTACTTGGTAGGTAAATTTTTTGTTTTGTCTCGTCACTCAGGGACCTAGGCCAGTAGAGGTTCTACCATCTGAGAATCCGTCATGTTGAAGGTACAAAAATCATGTTTACTATGAAGGGAAGTCTTGATGTTGTTCCCACCCTGTACTTCTACGCTTCTGTCTGAAAGTGAACCATAATCTCCTCTACTCAAAACCCACTAGCAAGAAAATCTAAGTCTTGCCTAACAACAAAGGGGTAGGAAAGCAAAAAGAAACATATAAGGTGAACATGAACCATGCCTCCCATACAGAACCAGGCTGCCTTAGAAGGGAGAAGATGTGTTATATTAAGTCCAATGCCTCTCTTTTTTAAGGGAGGAGGCTGACTTCAGAGAGATGAATTGACTTCAACAGACACATATCCAGGTAGAAGCAAAGCTGGAACAGATAGTTCATCATGGCTTACCTCTTGGTTTATTTTTAAAAATTAGAGGTTTTAATGACTGTGAAAACATTTTATAAGACCAATAGTGAAGATGGACAGTTGTAGACACGGTGTGTCTAACCAATTCCACACTTTTAAGGATGGAACTTCAGCCTAGAGATTTCTCAGGTGTGTTTTAATTCTAATTCTCTGTGGGTACAGCATTCAATTTCTGGGTCATTGCCCAAAGCCTGGCAAATAGCTGAGGCTAGCACAATCTGGATAAGATGGGCAAGGGTTTAATTTCATTACCTCTTTTTATATATTACACAGAAAGCAGAGTTATCTTTTTAATGCAGGTCCATTACTCATTTTCAATGGTGAATGCCTAAGTTCACTGAAGATACTTACATGCTAGCCAGGTGGCAATGCCTTGTTTCTCCTTAATGTCATCATAGTAAAAGGACTTTTACCTTCAACCCTGCCACTCTACCACTGTGCTCTCCAGAGGGTTATCTATAAATACTTTTAGCTAGAGGACAATCTCCTGCTTCATCCTCTCTCATTATTTTTTCTTTTTTTTTTTCCTTTTCCGAACAGATATGTGAAAAAAGAATAACCACACTTAAGATTCTTTTTTCTATATGTGCATCTTGTCCTAACATATTTTTTTTCTATTGTAACTCTAGTTTTGTTTTGTTTTGTTTTAGCTCCACATGTATGGCCACTCTTTGATCTGTCTGAACATTTTAAGCAGGAATGTTCAAAAGTGTTGGTCTCATCTCTCTGAAGTCAGCCTCCTCCCTTGTAGGAAGGCATTAGACTTAAAATAACACATCTTCTCCCTTCTGAGGCTGCATGGTTCTGTATGGGAGGCATAGCTGCCTTACAAAAGTTTTGTTCTCTTAAGTTATGTTTAGCTCTCTCAGCTTTTGGCCATCTGTCTATTCATAAGTTTCAGTCACTCACATCATTAATGATTATGAACTGGAGGTTTGTATTGCCTTCTTCCTATTCTTGGCTACCCTGTGGAAACCTTTCCCCAGTGACCCTCTCTGCCTTATGGCTACAGTGCTTGATTCATGTTATTCTCTATTTAGCTAAAATATTTTATCACAGTCCTCTTAAAGGGAAGGGGTGAGTGGCCTGGTTCACAATCTATTAGGAGGTTTTCCTAGCACATCTTACACTTCCATCTGGGCTCTGTTACTAATTGGCTTATCTAATAAATGAACTTGCATTAAACTTGCTATACTTATGGCTGAAGTTATAATAAAGCATTTTCACATAGACTTCACTCTAAATATAGAGGGGTGAATATTAGATATTTCTCACACTTGAACCTGTCAGTAAGGGAAAATGGTTTTGCCTGATTAGTTTTAGTTTTCTCTGCAAGGATTTCCCATTTTCATAACCTGCTCTGTACATATCTTGTTCCTCTTTGCTGCCCTATGGAAAGAAGTTGGTAAAGGTAATTCCCATTTAGCAACTGCCATATTCTCATGTTGCACCGTGATACCAATGCCTGTCTGTGGCCACAGGGTAAGGGTCTGACCCATAGGTGATGGTGAGCCTTCCTTTGAAGAGGAAAGAAGACATTTTCTATGGCATCTATGGAATCAGGAAGTCTTGAAAAAGGAATCCAAAATATTTATTGGGGGCTTTAATACTTCAAAAAGATAAACAGGAAATCTTCAGTTCTCTTTGTGAACCATATCTTTGCATCTGAATTGAGGCATTAAAACCCCTCAAAGGATTATTAAGAAATGAACTTATGGGGGCACCTGGGTGGCTCAGTCAGTTAACCACCAACTTTGATTTTGGCTCAGGTCATAATCTCAGGGTCACTGAGCCTGGTGTTAGGCTGCACTGAGTGTAGAACCTGCTTAAGATTCTCTCTCTCCCTCTCCCTCTGCCTCTCCTGCCACCCCTCTCTCCCACTCTAAAACGAGAAAAGAGAAGGAAAAAAAAAAAAAAGAAAGAAAAGAAAAAGAAATGAATTTATGAGGACTTTCACCATGTTTCCATGACCAGCAGCTAGTTATGGGGAGTCCAAACTGAATGTAAATGACCTCCCTTTTACAAGCCAAATGATCTACTTGCAATTAATAGCTCAGAGTTTTCTCTTTTTTTAGTTCTGAGTCTTCAGTAAAGTTTTGCTTAAATGATCGATTCTAATATCTCTCAGTTACAGATTGTTTGGGGAAAATATTCAAGCAACCACTTAAGGAAGAGCACCTACAGGAACAAGAGAACCCTGTTAGGCCTGTGTTGTAGGAATAGCATCAACAATCACAGTTAAACTATTCTAGTCTTTCTTCTAAGTCTTATATCCTTTAATTTTAACCAAAAACCCTAATGGATAATGAATAAGCCCATTAGTGGATGAGAAACCTGGGCCACAAAAACTTAAGTAACTCATTCAAAGTCTCATATGTCATAAGCAGTAGAAGGCAGAGCCTCAGAGAGAGGCTCTGTTTGAGAATGCTAGACTCAACTCTTTCCAATAAAGTGATTATCCTTTGCTACACTGAGTACCCTCAGTTTGATTTGACTAAGGAAGACAGTGGGCTTCCACACATCCAAACACTGTAACTTACTGAGCTTGATTTTATGGCTCTCCCATTGCCCTCTTACCCAATATAATACTTTCTTAATCTTCTCTCAGTGATCACATAATTAGGACAAATTACAGAGCTATCACAGTCAATGTAGGAATCTGATTAATTATGCGTTATTTCCATAAATGCCTTATTTTTTCTACATTCTGTTTCTTCTCAGATGTCTCAAATTGATGGTATGATTCTCAGGTTTTATTTATTCATCTAAATAACTGCTTTCACTCTGCAGGTAAAGAATGCCCTCTGTATAGTAGCAAAAAGTATTTGCTTATTTTACCCAGTCAGGTACTTTTAAAAGATCAGTCTTTATCAAGAAAATGATGAGTCAGTTAATAAATCTTAGTATTTTCTGGAATAGTTCACTTATTCTATGCAGAAGAACAAAGTTAATAGTGTTATTTGTCTTCAAAAGGTTGGGTAGAACACAAATGAATGAACAGCAATTTATGAGACATTTTGAGGACTAATGCATACTGGAAAAGTTCCACAGCTTTCTCTTTCTCCTGTACTTCATGCCAGATCAGTAACCTGTGAGCTGTGTAACACCTTCCTAGCCTAAATTCAAGAAGTATGAGGTGATAAAGAGTAACAGGGAGAAACTTTTTAAAGATTGAAAAAGGAACCTTTGGGCACTGTTCTAGAGGTTCTAATAAGGCCAGAAACAAGAACAGAGTGAGCCCATCTTTGGAATTCAGGCTCATTTGAACAGGAGAGCTGAAGAAGATGAAATCAAAAGAAAAGAGAAATGAAAACACTGATTACTTTCTAGTATTCTCATGTATAATTTCAAAAGAAATCTCCATCTTCAAATGGCATTTAGTATGGGATCAAGTGAATACACAATAACACTAAAAAGCAGTCATTGTCTCTTACCCAACCCCTTAAGATCTGTATCTTAGAAAAAACTTGTGTCTGAGAAAATATTGTTGATAATGACTGTCCCTTATGAGTATAAATTGCTTCCTCACTACTTCTCTGAGTTTCCATAATTTATAGAAAAGGATACATGAGTTAACTGGGAAAAGAATGAGCTTAGTCTCTTACTTTTTCTTTAAGAACTGAGTCATCATTTGAGCGAAAGAAGAACGTCTTAAGGTGATGTTTAAATCATTATAACTACTGCCCATATCTTTATTGGTAATGTTGGTTTGTGAACAGATCATGGATAGAACTGGCTGGAATCACAGTAAGAGACAAAGATACTGAGTCATTCAGGAAGAATTAGTTGCTTCATGTTTTGAAACCCCAACAGAACAGTTAAAGAACTTTGAAACTGTTTTTTGCTTTTTGGAGGTTTCACAGAAAATTAAAGGAAGTTACAGCCATTTTCTATATACTCCTTACCCAGTAGTAACTGTTCTTTCAGTTTAATATCTTTTTGTTTTTTGTTTCTGGTACCAAACGATCAGGGCTCTACTAAGTTTCCTTACAACTCTATGAATATTTTAAGTTCTGGCTAGGTTGTTGGATTTGTGTCACTCACTGATGAGGTGTTCTAAAGTTGTAGGCAGTTTTTATGATACATACTCCTAACTCTAATCTACCCAGAAACAAATAACATTTGGGGGAAATCCTGGTCAAACAGTTAACAGATCTTTGTTTTGATTAGAACTGCAAAGGGAGAAACAGACAACAGTACAGGTTGATATTCCCTTCATAACATCTCATAGCATTTAGATGCCCATTTCCCACCAATGGAATTAAAAAAAAAAAGCAAAAAATAAATGCCTGTAAGTCATGCTTTGCTGCTTACATCCTATTAAATATGTTTTCTATAGTTGGCCTAATTAGTTATATCCTATGTAACTATGAACTAGGAATTATTTAAGAAATCTGAAGAACAAATTACAAAGCCTTGTGTCAGACCTTCCTTAAAATGAAATTTAACATTTTTCATGTATAAATAGTAGATGTCAAGGATGAGGAATCAAAAACAATACCCCCGGGGCGCCTGGGTGTCTCAATGGGTTAAAGCCTCTGCCTTCAGCTCAGGGTCATGATCTCAGGGTCCTGGGATCGATCGAGCCCCGCATCAGGCTCTCTGCTCCGCAGGGAGCCTTCTTCCTCCTCTCTCTGCCTGCCTCTCTGCCTACTTGTGATCTCTGTCAAATAAATAAATAAAATCTTAAAAAAAAAAATACCCCCCCAAATGTCTGTGATGTTACCGTAAATAGGGCAGAAATACATGGGAAAATCAATAAATAAGAACTGACATTTTGATTTTAGGGGTTATGGCATCAGAAGTTACTCATCCAGGGAACCTGGGTGGCTCAGTCTGTTGAGCACTGGCTCTTGGTTTTAGGTCGGGTCATGATCTTGGGGCACTGGGATTAAGCCTCACTTATGCTTCAACCTCTGTATGGAGTCTGCTTGGGATTCTCTCCATTTCTCTCCGCTCCCTGCCTTGACCCTCTTCCTGTCTGCACAGGCTCATGCGCATGCTCTTGTTCTCTAAAATAAATAAATAAAATCCTTAAAGAAAAAAAAAAGTTACTCATTCATGGAACCCAGCCCTCCTAGCTTGTTTCCTTTTTGTACTATCCTCTATCCACACTGGCCTTCAGTTTCCTGCCTCAGGTATTTTGCACTTCCTCTTTTCTCTGTCAAAACTGTTCTTCTCGGGCGCCTGGGTGGCTCAGTAGGTTAAGCCTCTGCCTTTGGCTCAGGTCATGATCTCAGGGTCCTGGGATCGAGCCCCACATCGGGCTCTCTGCTCAGCAGGGAACCTGCTTCCCCATCTCTCTCTGCCTGCCTCTCTGCCTACTTGTGATCTCTCCCTCTCTCTCTGTCAAATAAATAAATAAAATCTTTAAAAAAAAAACACACAAAACTGTTCTTCTCAAATACACTTGACACTACTCACCCTTTTCACTTTTCTGGTATCAATGTATATATACCTTCAGAGACCTTCCCAAAATATCATATTCTAAGTAGATTCCCACTCCCTTTTATTCTCTATGACAGCAAACATGGTTTTGTTGCCAACATAGCAATTCTTGCCATCTGTAATTATATTCTTTATTTTCCTAATAATCGTTTATACCTCTCTCCCACTAGACTATAAACTTCAGGAGGCAGAGACTTTACCTAACTTGATAACTTTTATGCCTGAAGCTTTGTACCTAAAAGGAGTTCCATAGCTATGTGTTCAATGAATGAGTATGCATATGAATTAGACCATAATATGAAACTGACCAAGTGGTATCATTCCATATATCAAAAAGGAGAGTACCTATAGCACAATGTTCCCACACGAGTAAGGACATTGTTATAGGTATCTTCTATCCAGAAAGATCTCCTGATAAGCCTATTTCCTGTTTTCTCTCTGAATTTTGAATTCTCTCTGATACTTGAAATATACTTTTTCTTTGTACTTTTTCAGTTGCTTGATGTGCTTTTTAAAAAATATATATTTTATTATATATAGTTTATATGTATACAAAATATAAAAATACATATATCCTTATAGCATTTAACATAAGATCTACTTTCTTGATACATTTTAAATGCACAATATATTATTGTTGACTATGGGTATAATGTTGTAAAGCAGAGCCCAAGAGCTTTTTCAGCTTCCTTAACTGAAACTTTGTGCCTATTTTTTTTTTAGTCACTCTCATTTTCCCCTTTTCCCAGCCCCTAGATAATCACCATTCTGCTCTTTGATTTTATAAATTTGACTATTTTAAAATACCTCATATAAGGGGAATCATGCAGTACTACCTTATTTCACTCAGCATAAAGTCCTCAAGGTTCATCCATGTTGTAGAATGTGACAGAATTCCCTTCCTTTTTAAGCCCCAATAATATTCCCCATATGCATAGGCCACGTTTTCTTTATCCAATCAACCGTTGATGGGTATTTAAGTTACATTCACATCTTGGCTGTTGTGAATAACGCTGCATTGAACATAACAGTGAATACATCTCTCCAAGATCCTGATTTCAATCATTTTGGATAAATACTTCAAAGTGGGATTGCTGGATCATATGATAGTTCTATTTTTAATTTTGTTTGAAATCTTCATACTGTTTTCCTTAGTGCCTGCACCATTTTGCATTCCTTCTAACAGTATGCCATGGTTCCAATTTTTCCACATCCTTACCAACACTGACTGTTCTGTGTTTTTTGTTTTTGTTGATATTGCCATGCTGACAGGTGTGATGTGACATCTCATTGTGATTTTAATTTGCATTTTCCTAATGATCAGTGACACTGAGCATTTTTTCATATACCCATTGGCCATTTATATGTTTTTGTTGTTTGGGGGGTTTGTTTTGGTTTGTTTGTTTTTTGGACAAATGTCTGTACAAGTCACTTCTTTGTCCTTGATATTTTCTTTGGAGAATGGTGGCATGCGGGATCACAAAATTCTGTCTGATAATTCCAAAGAATTCACTGTGGAAGACAGACCCAAGAAACTGCAAAGCTCCATTTTTGAGAGGAATCTTATTTCTAACACTTAGAATGAAAAGAAAGAGAACAAGAACCTCTCTATGTTTATTATTCTTAACATTGCAACAGACTGCTATTTTCAGCTTCTAATTATCCTTTGTATTATTTTTGATCCCTTGACACAGGTAAAGAGAGAAATTAGCCATGAGGGAATACAAAGAGCTCAAAGTCTTCATTAGCAACTCAAACCAAGGCAGTATCCATCACATCACAACTTGACAGTAGGGCCTTTGAGGGGTAAGATTAATTATGTCACTGAAAGACTTGGTTCCTGGTTTGGGGCCATGTTCTTCAGACACAGAAGGTTTATGCTAGTGGAATATATGGACTGAATTTTAGCACCATTTTTTTTTCCTGACCTTTTTGGGTGATGTCAGTTTTCTGATGTTTTATTCATTAGTCGCTAGTTATAACAGTTTCTGAAATCTGATAATTTGAAACTCGTTACTGAACTTCAAAGAGTAGGAGTGCTTTTTAATATCCTTATTTTTATTAAGAAAGTAAATATCCAAACGTTGGTTTTCATCATCCTGACCCATAGAAGAAGTTACTCCTTCTGTGATTATCTCAGGATGGGAAGATATATGGATGAACCAAGAAATTTTTAATGCTGTTGATCATATGTTTGGCAAGAACAGAAACCAAAAATAGAGTATTACAGAAGTTCTACAAACCTGGGGTCAAGTTACTATGGTTATGTCTTCTAAGTATATACCAGCATTCATTTTCCTCCTTCCCAAGAACTTTCTAATTCTAGTGGGTGTATTCAACTATTTTTCACTGCTTTGCAGAAAAAAACAATGTCAGTGAGAAAGAAACAGGAGAGCTACATACTCATCATTCTCATTTACTCCCTTTGGTTATTACTGCCAAACTTAGTAACACCTGTCACTAAACATGGAATTTATTATCCCTGTGATTTTGTCAATATCTTTAGAAGAAATAATTTGATTGTGACATCCTTCCTAAGAAGTACTTATATATCATCAGTCACCCTGACATTTGTCACATATAAGTTTTCTACATGTAGTTATCTCTGAATTTTATTCAAATTCTTTGATGCTAAAAGTCTTTGACCTGTAGTTCCCAATTTAGATAGACTTTTGAAAATGAAACAAGCTTGCACTGTACTAGTAATCCTTATTTTTTGTGGTAAAGAATAACTAAAATTTAGAACTAATATTTCACATATTTTTGTTCAGTGACCATCTTTGAACACATCTTTCAATACCAGCTCCTTTCTCAAGGACATAAACTTGCCTCTTTCGTCTTATGAAGCAATTCTAACTTTAATTGTCCGTTATCATCTTCCGTATAGCAATGTCCCCAAAAATGGATACTGATGCACAGTTTATATATACACAATGATTGGTAAAAATCACTTGTATACTATATTAATACACAGTGTATATTTTTAGCATAATGATTGATAATTATCCTGTGATGCAATATATCACACCTTAATTCTAAAATAATTTTTTAAACGCTTGAAACTACCTCAGATCTTAATTAGGCAGCTTCTAGTGCAGTAATTCCAGTACTTTGTTTCTTTTGCTCAGTTCAACTGACTGACTTATTTTAGTTCACATTTTTTTCTGTTAACTTTCTACTTTTTTCCATGTTAACTTGATTTTGAAATTCCTCCATTGTTCTTGCAAAAATTAAAATCAATTTTATTTGGTCTTATTTTCAAGTATGTTCTGTCATATCTAGAATCAACACCTTCTATAGCCATCCTGTTGCCAACTTCTATTTTAAAGAAAACATCTAATATACACACTTGTTTTGATAATCCAGGGCTTCCTCTTTTGTTTCCTGCCCCCATGAACACATACATTAACAAAAGAATACATAAAAATAAAAAATTATATAAGGAAGAAGCAAAGATAACTGACTGGATTATTTGTACTTTTTGACTGTCCACCAGATCAGCTGCTAAAGGTAAGGTTTAATAAGTCAATGAAAGCTCTACAAGGCAGGTAGCAGAGGGGAAAGACAGTAAGAGTGTGCCTAAAATGAACTGGATATTTTGCCTAAGAGATGTACCAGGCTTGTTTCTCTCACCTGCTTATACAAAACAAAACTAGACTTACAAAGATAAATGTTATTATTAAATCTAAAATCTCATTATCAGAATTGGCAAACTTTAAATTATTATGAGCTTCTAAAGTGCCAAACCAGGAACAAAAGGATTTACCTGTAGATTCTCTTTATTAGCTATCCCTCTTATTCATTCAAGTTTCTTTTTCTTTCTTTTTTCTTTTACAGATTTATTTATTTGACAGAGAGAGACACAGTAAGAGAGGGAACACAAGCACAGGGAGTGGGAGAAGGAGAAGCAGACTCCCCACAGAGCAGGGAGCCTGATGTGGGACTTAATCCCAGGACTCTGAGACCATGACCTGAGCTGAAGGCAGATGCCCAATGACTGAGCCACCCAGGCACCCCTCAAGTTTCTTTTTTCAAAAGTATTAACTAGCCCTTAAGCAAGGTAAATAAAGGGGACCAAAATCTCAGAAGACCAATATAATAGACATTCTCTCCTTGGTTGAGAACCATAGCCCCAAAAACATTCTGGCACAAAGGATTCATGTATTTTCCCCTGTATTTTCTTCCTCTTACTGACTTTCAATTGTTTGTCTCCAAATTTACCCTAAGGTTAGATGTGAAATACAAATGGGGAAAAGTTATAAATTTTCAAATGAACTATTAAGTGTTTTTTGCATTTGTGTTGCAACGATTGCAAAAATGCCAGTAATCTTTAAGATAACCAAGAAAAGGCAGTAGTGAAATATTACAAAGTACAAATCCTTACATCTACTGCCCCAGTTTCATTTCCATGCCTTTTATATATTTCCTCCTAAATAATTGTGATATAAATGCACTTGTTTATTATTATTGGTAACAAAATTCCAGAAGATTACAGGCTGCTTAGAGGAAAGAGAAAGATAAAGAAGAGATACTAATAAAAAAAATCAGGAATTATGAACAAAGAGAGGAGTTTGTAAAAAATAAAGTCTATAACTTTTTCTTTTATAGTTAGTTATCCTTCCCAATAGCATTAGAGATTTGCCAGGTCAAAACCAGCTTGGCTTATGGTGATATGAGGGGTCAGATGAAAGTGTGTCATATGATTCATTGTAATTATCTAAAATCACTTCACAATAGCATCAAAGTTTCAAAAGTCTCTACTCTATGGTCTTTAAATATCATTATTCTCAACGAAATTTCTATATGCTTTTCTGAGGTAATGACAGTACTGTCAAGTTTTAGAGACATTTCTATATTATTTCAAAAATGGCAATTTCTGATTTTCTATAAAAGGATTTTTACTACATTATGCAAAAACATCTCATTGTTGCTTTGCATTTGCCACCACTAAATTTTCCTGCCTTCCTTCTTTAAGATATGTTGAACTGCCTTCAATGTTGGCACTATATTTTTTGAAGAAAAATTTTGCTTCTTCAAGTTCAGTGATCCTTAAGTAGAGTTTTGTGTCTTTTTTAAAGCAAGCTCTAATATTTTTCTCTTTCAAATTTTGCTTCAAATAGGATAGCAACCAGGCCTTTGCAGAATGCTTTTTCTCATTTTTTTCTGACATCAACTTCAGCTGCTTATATCTTGACAGATCAAACTACCTACCTGTCAGTCACATTTTACAACTGAGAAGAGGAAAAAAAGTAATTATAGGACCTGGGCTCCCTATCCAACCAGTGACATACCCCATCACTTACTCTCCAATAATGAAAGTAGTAATCAGCAAGCTCATGACATGTATGGAAACCTTACTGAGATGTATACAGAATACACTACTAATCCCCCCCCCCAGTATACATACTTTTCTACAAATTACTCTATCTTCATACATGACACATATCATTAATTTTTGTTAATAAACATTGATTTTGGTGAAAAGAGGTTTCATGTCCTTTCATATGGATCACAAATCCCAGACTACAGAGTAGGTCAAATATCTCAGTTTCATTTCACAGAATGTTTCATTTATAATTTGCCCATGCTCTATCCAACCCTTAACTTATCCTACTGTTTTGTCTATATTGGAATAATCCTCATTACTTCTCCAAAACTTATCCCCTGAGTTCTGGCTCTTTAGCAACCAGAACCCAGAGATCACTGACTTCTCGAAACTGCTGCACAACCTAAACATTGTTATACTTTGCACAGATAGTATAAATGACCTAGTTTTAGTAATTAAATCAACTGCAGGATCTTTCATTTCTATATATCTGTAGAGCATATATAGGTAGCATCCAGAAAATGCTGTGCACTTGGTATATCTACTTAAATAAATTACTTCCTACATTATTTTTGGAGTAAAAGCTAACAACTTTAAACTTCTGTACCATATCTAATTGCTCAAGCTATAATCTAAACCCTTTCACAATAGTTACAAGAGATGGAAAAGGCAAAGTGCAAAATGTCTTAAAGCTTTTTAAGGTGTTATGTCTGTTTATAGTGTTATATAGTATCCTTCAAGTTATACAGTTTTGTGAGATTCTCTAATGTCTAAGGAGGGAGCCCTCACCACTTAGATTCTATTGTAGTAATAACACAGATATGATGGATACTAAACTTGCACAAAAGAATGTTCTAAGAAAATAACCGTTATTTGGTTTCACTTTTCAAATACAAAAGAGGATAAATCAAGCAAAATTATGCTATAAGATGATAAACATGACTCAGAAAGTTCTGAAATCTCCTGATTTATGTTTAATATGGAAAATTGACTAGAATGACTATCACAGATTAAATTCACTTATATGCCAAAAAATTTAAATACCCTTCAAATCCTCAGAAGAATTCTGAAAAGTATGGGTGAGATACACCTGTTCAATAATGACAATAACATCCCAAGGCCAAAGAAGTAAATGGAGCAGCAAAGATTAAACAAAATTTATCTCATTCCATCCCATTTCCTTTGCACTGTTCTCAAATAACAAAAGTTGTAAAAATAAAGTCTTGACTTAAGTGAAAGTATAGGTATTTTTTACTTCTACTGAATTTTCTAAACAATTTAAATAAATAAAATAGAAATTTACAGCAATCCAAAAAAATACCAAATGGAATAGGCTGAAATTTAAGAAATATGTTACTTCCTTGGTAGATTTCCTTACGTTCCCTCCTTTCATTGGTCATGCTTATAATTTTTTCAATGAGTCAAGGACAACAAAATATAAACAAGTGAAACAGACTAGCCTGACAGCAATATAGGTTTATAAAAATAAAAAAAATTAAAAAAATTAAAAAATGAATAGAATCCCAGCCCAGATGTGCAGAAGTGAAGCAGGTACTGGTTTTGCTAATTTTTTAAAAAAAGATTTTATTTACTTATTTGACAGAGAGAGAGAGAGATCACAAGTAGGCAAAGAGGCAGGCAGAAAGAGGAGGAAGCAGGCTCCCCGCTGAGCAGAGCCTGATGCAGGGCTCAATCCCAGGACCCTGGGATCATGACTTGAGCCGAAGGCAGAGGCTTTAACCCACTGAGCCACTCAGATGCCTCTGGTTTTGCTAATTTGGCTAGATGGTAGATCAACTCATATTCAACAAATAAATAAATGGTATGAAAGAAAAAAATTAGTCTAGTTGATAAATTATAATAAACATAAGGATAAATAAAAAGCTGTAAGATACTCTGATATTAAAATATCAAGATGCCTCCCCCCACCACAGGATTTTCTAGGCAGCTCATCATTTAAATGGTTCTCAATAGTGATATTTTATTTTGCCAGGTATCCAGATCCCAATACAGTTTCAGCATCATAAAAAGATTTTGTAGGGATATTAAGTTATGCATGAAACAAACAAAAAGAATAGAGCCTACTTAAGCATTTTAAACTATAAATTGTGTGTAGATTTGGATTACCTGGGCCTCAAAGCTGGAGACTTGCTAGAAACTCTGGTATCATACCTTTCTCCATCCCTCACACTACTCCTCTTAACTTAGTTTGCTTAAATTTCCTCTTGAGATCATCTTTTTCTCCACACTAAGTTGTAAGACAGGACAAAGCAGTTCATGACACATTTGTATGTGCTATGGAGACTGCTTTTACCCTCGTTCTCCCTTCCTTTCTCTACTGATTTTGTGTTAAAATTACTGAAAATGAGACTCTTATCCAACTTTGAAAAATCTTACCCATTCTGATCCTGGTTACCATTGGTGGGATATATTACAACTATGGCTGTGGGAGTCTTTCCTAAAAACATGGGTGCAAGTACAGAACTCTCATAAACGGAAGTTACTCAAATTTCATGTTGGTTAGTCTACTCTCACAAGGAGAGAAGACATCAGACACTCTGGACCCAATCTGCAAGAACACAATTTGTAAGCAACAGCTTATTGCATTTTATTGGATTATTTATCTGGCAGGATAAGTGCAACAATTATTTATTCAAATAACTCTCTTCTAATAGGCTTATGATTTACCAATAACTGATAAAGGTATAAAAGTGACTATAAGACATATACCAAGATATCAATAGTGGTTATCTTCTGGTATGAGGGATTAAATTTTTGAATAATTTTTGAAGCAACTTTCTGTGCTTTCTAATTATATTATATTGACGATGTACAACTTTTCAAAAGAAATAAAAGATTATGTACATCATGATACATATACATACATTAACACATGTATACACATTGGTTATGATGTACAGAACCCTTAAGCTAAATAATATATATTCTTTGATTTAATTTAAAGTAATACTCCATTCTTCCACTATAAACACTTAGAAGCAATGCCTGCCTACTCTAATATATTTCACCACTAAACACTCATCTAACACTCATCATGGAACAGTGCTCCAACATTTAATTCTTTTAACAAGGGCTATGTCAGAATCTAAAACCATGTTAGAACATGTTTTAAAGCCTTTCTTAGCAAGTATTTATTTAAAAACACTTAGGGGGCATCTGGGTGGCTCATTTGTTAAGCATCTGCCTTTGGTTCAGGTCATGATCCCAGGGTCCAGGGATCCAGGCCTGCATCAGGCTCCCTGCTCAGAAGAAGGCTGCTTCTCCCTCTCCCACTCTCCCTGCTTGTGTTACCTCTCCTGCTGTGTCTGTGTCAAGTAAATAAAAATCTTAAACACACATACATAAACACACGCATACACTTAGAAAAAGGAGAATTTTTCTTTAATATTAAATCTTCATCCATTTTGTAATATCTGAGGTGTGTTTCAATGGAGAAATTTAATCTTAGAAAATGCATGAGCTAAAAAAGTTTGTCTTGCATAACTATGTTATCTCTTCACCTGCCATTTAGTGCAGTCATGACATTCAGCTGGGAGCCAAAAAAAAAAGAGGAAAAAGCTTCTTCCTGGCTTTTCCCAGCTTTCCCCCCACCACTGATATTCAGCAATATTCCAAACATTTAGTTCAGAAGCAAGACCAAATGCTTTTTTTAAAAATAGATTATCTAGTTGAAATGTGTTTGAAACACAAAGCATAGGTTATTAGCAATGATGGTACTGTAATATCGTATACATAGTGAATATTCTTGAACATTGCGAGCTTGAGTTTATAATATTTTTCATGATTCTTACATTCATGATGGTCAATCCACTGATTTCTAAAATTGTGGCAAAAACTATCTATGAAGGGGGTGCCTGAGTGGCTCATTTGGTTGAGCATCCCATGCTTGGTTTCTTTCGGCTCAGGTCATGATCTCAAGGTGGTAAAATTAAGCCCTGTGTCGGGCACTGCATTCAGCACAGAGTCACTTGAGATTCTCTCTCCCCCTCTTCTCCTTTCCCTGCTCTCTCTAATAAGTAAATAAATAAAATCTTTTTCAAAAACTACCTATGAAGGTATTTATTAGATTGGCTAATGATGCTGAAATACCTAGCTCATTTTGATGGTGAGACATTTTCAACCTCTAAAAAATCAGCCAATTCCTGAGCTATACAACGTAATCATTTGGATTAAGAAAAAAAAAAAAAGCCTAACTCACTACAGCACTATAGATGTATAGTATTCTATATATTATACTGATGTCTTTTTAAAAAATAAACTTTTTATCTAACAGAATTTCTTTCCAGCCTATTTTAGCACATCATATGAAATCATGAACTTGAAAAAAGGCACAAAGTATTACATACATTGCTAAACCTATTGCTACTGTAATTGCTTCTCTTTCTGCCAGAAGTCTTATCCACAAAAGGCATAACATTTTACTAAAATGTTGTTGGTTTCTTAAAATTTTATTTCTGTCCATTAATTTTAAGGAACTTAATATACAACTAGAAAAGACACATTCGAGCTTATAAAACACTAAAAAGAAAGGTTAAAGACTGGTCTTTTACACTGACTTATTGTACAATGTATGTATGCCTAACTCTCTTTATCTGAAAGTTGTAAAGAATTTCTGGTTTAATTTTGGAGATAGAATGGCCTTTGGAATCTGTCCCTGACTCATATCACAGTGCCACACTTAATATTTTGAACCTTTGGTGCTTGAGTCTGTAATATTTTTCATGAATCTTATAATTATGATGGTCAGTCAATGACTCTAAACATATTATTTACTATATTGCCACTCAAATGTTTTGTCTGCAGCAGGTCATTATAATACATACATTTTAGTTATTGAGAAGATTAAATAACAACAATTTGTAGCACAACTACACAGCATAATTACATCTTCTAAAAATCTATAGTTTTGTTTCTCTTGTTTCACTTAAAAAATCTGTTATTATTCACTAAAGAGAGCCATTAGAATTACGGATGATAAGCCATGTGCTTCCTTTCTATTTATTTATTTATTTATTTATTTATTTATCTTTATTGCTTAAGAGAGGCTACTTTTTGTCTCAGGGGCCAATAATTAGATAAACAGTAATAGGACATTTCACATTAATGTCTGTGAAGACAGTATTGTAAAAAAGAATGCAAATTTTCTAGAAATTAATTTATCAATTTCCCATAATTACACTCAAAATGACAGCATTTTTTTCATTAGAATGATAAGCTGATTTTATTTTTTTAAATTTTTTCAGTGTTCCAAAATTCATTTTTTATGCACCACACCCAGTGCTCCATGCAATACGTACCCTCCATAATACCACCACCAGGCTCACCCCAATTCCCACCACCCCCTTACAAAACCGTCAGTTTGTTTCTCAGAGACCAGTCTCTCGTGGTTTGTCTCCACCTCTGATTTCTTTCAACTCACTTCTTTTCTCCATCTCCCATTGTCTTCCATGTTACTCTTTATGCTCCACAGGTAAGTGAAACCATATGATAATTGACTCTCTCTGCTTGACTTGTTTCACTCAGCGTAATTTCTTCCAGTCCCATCCATGTTGATACAAAAGTTGGGTATTCATTATTTCTGATGGAGGCATAATATTCCATAGTATATATGGACCATATCTTCTTTATCCATTTGTCCGTTGAAGGGCAACTTGGTTCCTTCCACAGTTTGGTGACTGTGGCCATTGCTGCTATGAACATTGGGATAAAGATGGCCCTCCTTTTCACTACATCTGTATCTTTGGGGTAAATACCCAGGAGTGCAATTGCAGGGTTATATGGTAACTCTATTTTTAATTTCTTAAGGAATCTCCACATTATTTTCCAAAGTGGGTCACCAACTTGCATTCCCACCACCAGTTTAAAAGGGTTCTCCTTTCTCCCCATCCTCTCCAACACTTGTTGTTTACTGTCTTGCTAATTTTGGCCATTCTAACTGGTGTAAGGTAGTATCTCAATGTGGTTTTGATTTGAATTTCCCTGATGGCTAATGATGATGAATATTTTTTCATGTGTCTGTTAGCCATCCGTATGTCTTCTTTGGAGAAGTGTCTGTTCATGTGTTCTCCCATTTTTTGACATGAATATCTGTTTCATGTGTGTTGAGTTTGAGGAGTTCTTTATAGATCTTAGATATCAGCCCTTTGTCTGTAGTGTCATTTGCAAATATCCTCTCCCATTCTGAGTGTTGCCTCTTTGTTTTGTTGACTGTTTCCTTTGCTGTGCAGAAGCTTCTGATCTTGCTGATAAGCTGATTTTAAAATTTACATGGAAGTACAAAGTACTCTTGGGTATATTACTCGACTCTGTATCAAAAAAGTATTATACAAGTATAATAATTAAAACAGCAATGTATTGTTGGAGGGTCAGAAAAAAATATGACAGTGAATCAAGACAGAGCAACAAGAAATAAAAATGTGCATATGTACAAACCCAGTGTATGACAAAAGTGGCACTCCAGAAAACAGACTAAATAAATAATATGGGGACACTGGATTATCCATACTAGAAATATTAAAATGCCTATCTTTCTCACACCATACTTAAAAATAAATTCTAAATGTATAAAAAACTTAAATGTAAAAGGCACAGCTGTAAATACTTTCAATGAAAATATAGAAAAAGTATCTTTGTGGCCTTGGAGTAAGAAATTATTTAACAAGCTGTAACATGTACAAACTCTATAGGGAAAAAAAGGGGGGGAATCAAGTTTATTAGAATTAAGATCTTATTTTAATTTAGAATATAATACAGAAAGAGGCAAAGTCTGCAAATTTTGAAAAAGTACTTCCAATATGTAACTGACTGAATCTAGTGTTAATTCAGGAGAAGGGGTGCTGCATGGGATACAGCATGTGCATCTAAGACAAGTCAAAGATGCTTATAAAGCTCTATTTAAACTGGCAATGATCACATGAACAATTCAATCCAATTCAATTATTCTGCATTCATAAAGACCCTAAACAATTTTTGTATCCCACTTAAAAATTAAAATAATAAAACTTCACAAACAAATAATATATATAACTTTAAAAAATAGGGAAAAGCTTAATTACATTGGGTTTGGCAATGATTTCTAGGATAAGACAAGAAACACATAGGTAAAAAAATAAAAATAGATAATTGGACTCTATCAAATTGAAAAGTGTCCATGCACCAAAAAACACAATAACAGAATGAAAAGTGAACTCACGGTATCAGAGAAAATACTTACAAATATGTATCTGATAAAGGGTTAATGTCCAGAAAATATAAAGAGCTCCTGTAACTCAACAACAACAAACACCCTGGTTATAAAGTGGGAAAGAACTCAAATAGACATTTCTCCAAAGAAGACATAAAAATGGTCAATGAGCATGAAAAGATGCTCAACATCACAAATTCTTTAGCAAATGCAAATCAAAACCAAAATGAAAAAGAAAAAAAAAACATGAGATATTGCCTCACACCAATTAGGATGGCTGTTATCAAAAGAATAAGACAACAACAAAAGCAAATATAACAAATGTTGGTGAGAATGTAGAGTAATTAAAACCCTTGAGCATTGCTGGTGGGAATGTAAAATGATAGAGTCACTATGAAAAATAGTATGGTAATTCCTAAAAAAAAAAAAAAATAGAATTACCATATGATCCAGCAATTCCATGCCTAAGCATACACCCAAAAGAACTGAAAGCATAATCTCAAAGAGATATTAGCCAACAACATGAATGTACTAAACACTACTGAATAGTAAATGATTATGATGGTAAATATTATGTAACATGTATTTACTAGAATTTCATTAAAAAAGGATTTAATTTTTTCTTGCTAATAAATACCAAGTGAAGCATCTTTGATTGACATAAAATATCTCAAAAGGTACTTCTGTCAAATGAGCTTGAGATATTGTATTACTATCCATCAAGCAGTCTTCTGATTTTATATATCCAATAATAATTCTCAGAATGACTCATATTGTAGCTTTTATTTATTTTTCTAGTTTTTTCTAGGTTTCAACAAGAACTTCAAGATGGTAGCTGATTTTTATATCATAATCATAATCATAATTTTATAACATAATACCATGTCTATTATTTTTGGTTAAATAAAATCAATTTTGGTTAATAAAATATGTTCAGTGAGCTTGACAAAAGCAGTTGAAGAATCTCATAATTAATCAGTGGAAAGGCTTATATTCATCTTACTAACCTGTATTTCAAAAAACTGAGTCTCAGCAGAGGTTGTCTACTCTCAACAAAGCTGTACTTTAGTAACCAAATCTTGCCTCTTGCTTAGAAGTGTAGGAGGTCCCATTATACACATAAGCTCTTCACCTCTTTGTAAGGGACTGACTGTGTTGTGGCATCCATATATTCTGATCCCACATCAAAACATTAAAAGAAAGGGTGTGTACATGTGTTTATCTGCGTGTGTGTTTTCAGATCAGTTCATGACTGATCCTAGAGAGTATCCATAAGTTGTTATTAAGTATTTAAGATTTATTGATCTGTTTCACCATAAATGTTAGGGAAAAGGGAAGCTAAAAAAATCATTGCTCAAGCTTGCAACATTTTGCAAACTTGAATTTAGACTTCCTTATGTACACTGTTTTTTGTAAAAGAACAGTGAATGGATAAATTGTCACAGAGTGAGAAATATTTACTCTAAATATGGGAAGGATTTTAATTTGATCATTCATCATCCATCTCCGTTGATCCTTTGTTCATATGTTGTGTGACATTCCAGAATGTATTGCTGAAGACTTACACACACACACACACACACAAAAAAACCAATTAGCATTCTTATTGCTAACATTTGTAACCCTTCTAGAAACAAATTCTGACAAGCTGAAGCTTGTTGATATACCAGCTATTCATTTCTTTGAAATGTTTCATATATACATTATTTACATCTTACTGTATGTGTTAACAAATGCAATAAGTTGCATTGTCAGTGGAAAAGATGAGCGCCTTCCCACAAATCAATAGTAATTAAGACAAATCACTTATATTTCAGTAGATTATACATTACCAGAAAACTTGAAACATAAATATTAATATTTATGCTTAAAATGATGCAGCCAATGTCACTAAATTTTATTAAATATATGAAAAAATATATTTACTGTAGTTGGAATTTTAATAATGGCAAATTTTCTGCATTTGCATCTAAGAAGAAGGGAATAAAAATTCTGAAGAAAAATTAAACTTTCATGCTAAGAGTCAAACCACTGTTTAGTTCAGTAAACTGAATTGGGAGTGAATAAACTACTCATTGGATATGTACTCCTTTTCTAACCAATCTCTTTCTTTGAAGCATTAGAGAGAAAAGCAGATGTTAACATGTATTTAATAAATATATTGCTGTCAAATTATTTCTGTAGACTTAAGACATGATTATAACTGGACAGATAACTACTGTGTATTGCTTTTTCATTACTGTGTACATATAAATAATTATATAAAATATGCCCTTTAAGACAGATAAAGATATGGTAAATTGCTTCCTGGATGATTCCTGAGCACATAATAAACTACTTCCCATGGGATTCACTTCTGGGCACTAGAGAACTGTATAAACTCTAGATCTCTACATGTAATTCACAAAATCAGAGAATTATATAACTGAAAGGCAACAGTGCAACTCCATAGATTACATTCTAGACACATGAACTGACTACCACGGAGATAAACAGCTGATCAGGGAGGGTCATACACCCATTCTGCTGCATTGAGAGAGAAGAGTCAAAGTTTACTAGTTCCATGGAAGACTTTTCTTTTTTGTTCTTCTTCTTCTTCTTCTCTTCTTTCTTCTTTCTTCTTCTTCTTCTCCTTCTTCTCCTTCTTCTTCTTCTTCTTTTCTCCTTCTTCTCTTCTTCTTCTTCTTCTTCTTCTTCTTCTTCTTCTTCTTCTTCTTCCTCTTCTTCCTCTTCTTCCTCTTCCTCCTCCTCCTCCTCTTCTTCTTCTTCTTCTTCTTCTTCCTCCTCCTCCTCCTCCTTCTTCTTCCTTCTTCCTTCCTTCTTTCCTTTCTTCTCCTTTTCCTTTCTTCATCTCTTCCTTCCATTTTATTTCATTTTCTCTCTGGTATATCAACTCTTTTCTACTTTTTTTTCCCCCTTCATCCCTCTTTCTCCACCATTCCTAACTCCTACTTCCCAGGTCAAATAAAGAAGATAAAATTGGTCCAGCCCTGGTCAAGTATCAGTCAAGTACTGGAGTATATGGAAAGGACAAAAGCTTGAATAGTAAGTTTATTACTTGAGACAAGATAGGATGCATCTTCATGTTAGAGTAATGAATAGACAATACACAAATGCCACAAAGTAAAAGGCAGATGACATCTCGTTGGGAATCAGAGGGAAAGGAATTTATGGCAAAGTAGAAGACTGTAGTAAAATGAAAACATGGCCTAACAGAAAATCACAGAAAAGTTGTGAATACCAGCTAGTGTATATAGTTTGTGGGTCAGGATACAATGTTGTGTGAGGTAAAAAAAAAAAAAAAGGAATATTAAATAATTACTGGTGAATACAGAATGGCATGAAGTGGTATATTTATCCCTATATCAATATACCTTCCACCAACTTCAAACAACTTTACTGTTGTTGATTGGCTCAGAGCCTCTTAAGACCCATCTCCTGAGAGGCCAAGGTCACAACAATGTCAACAGCAATGGCCTCTAAAGGAGAGCACAGATTGCATGGAGCACTGGGTGTGGTACATAAACAATGAATCTTGGAACATTGAAAAAACAAAATTAAAAAATAAATAAGAATCATGTCAGCATTTATCATATGCTGTATGAAAATGGCTGTCACCATTTTATGCATACACTTTCCCTTTTCTGAGGACCTAGAGACCAATTTTCTGGGAGGCCAAAGGTTTTTCACACATTTTTGTTGCCTCTACAGTATGTACCACTCTGTTCCTGACCCAGAGCACATGCTTAACAAAAGATGCGTAAGTACAATCTGACTTTGGCAATGAAGCCACTTTAATGACCTATGATATTCTCAGAGAATAAGAAGGTACTCACAGGGTCAAGTGCATAGAAATAGGGAGGTAGAAATTTTACAGTTCTATGAAAGACATACTAAATTCCATTTTCATGGGAAATTCACATATTATCCAGAAGTACCCATGCCAAATCAGTCTTTTTGCTTGCAGATCACACTTGATTTTTAAGTGTGTTTTTGTTATATTACTAACTGGAAAGTACCTTTGCAAAATCTATCCCAATCACATTCTACCCGCTCCAAGATTACTTTTATCTTTATAAAATCAAAACCTGATCTTACATTGTCTCCAAATGGTTGTTGGCTTATATAGTAGAATGTATAAAAAGTAAATTAATCAGGAGTACCTGAGTGCCTCAGGCAGTTAAGCATCTGTCTTCAGCTCAGGTCATGATCCCAGGGCCCTGGGATCAAGCCTTGTATCAGGCTCTGCTCAGCAGGAGCCTGCTTCTCCCTCTCCTTCTCCCTGCCTGCTGCTCTGCCTGTTTGTGTTTTTTCTCTCTCTGTGTCAAATAAATAAATAAAATCTTAGGGGAAAAAAAGTAAATTATTCAGGCTATTACTCAAGGGATTTTATAATTTTTTCCCAAACTTTTCCCTAAAAAGGTATTGTTGAAAATACACTGACATATTAATACACTCAATTAAGGTTTAATTCCCCTCCATTCTCTTTTCTTCTCCATATGTGCACACCACCATCTAAAATATACTACTAGGACAAGAATCCCACAGGATAGGGGTGCCTGGGTGGCTCAGTCAGTTAAGCTCTGCCTTTGGCTTAGGTCATGATCTCAGGGTCCTGGCATCAATCCCTATAAAAGGCTCTGTGCTCAGGGGGTGGAGTCTGCTTCTTCTTCTCCCTCTGTCTCCCCCCACAGGCTGTGTTCTCTCACTCTTTCACACACTCTTTATCTCTCTCAAATTAAAAAAAAAAAAAAAAGAATCCCACAATATATTTGACACAAAAAAATAAGTTTCATATTAAAATATTCTTAATAAGTGCTACACATTATCAGTCATAATTTACATCAAAATCTTTGAAAAAATCTGATAAGAAATCCTGCTTCATTTTTTTAACTCAGAATTTTTCTTTTTTTCTTTTTTTTAGAGAGACATAGCACATGCATGGGGGGGGTGGTACATGGAGAGGGAGGGACAAACGGAGAGAGAGAATCTTAAACAGGCTCCATGCTCACTGTGGAGCCCTATGTGGGCTCTCACAACCCTGAGATCATGACCTGGGTTAAAATCAAGAGTTAGATGCTTAACTGACTGAGTCACCCAGGTGCCCCAAATTCTGAGTTTTCCTAAGTACAGCATCCAAACCCATTTGTGTGTGTGTTATGTGGCAACTGTAGACATCCCCATAAAGTTTATTCATTCAATGAATACGTACTAAATACTCTTTATTCCTGTTACTCTAGTGGGTACTGAGGCTCAGTCTGATGTTTCAGTAATCCTATGCTCTAGGTCTGTCTTCTGTTCCTCACTCTTTCAGCCACACATCAACTCCTGAACCTATCATGATCAGAAACCTCAGTCCCTTTAGTCAGACTGATACCATTAGCCAGAAATGCACCTCTGCATATATCTTATCATGCTTCAAGTGCCAGATCATACCCTTTCACTTTATAAAATTCATCCCAAATTTCCATCCCCAAATTAATTTTACCTATTTCAAATTTTACGTATTTTACTTATTTTATTAATTAATTTTACCTATTTTCAATTTTGTTGGCATTTTAGTCAGACATACTGTTAGCCATTAGTTGTTTACTCTTCCCCTCACTAGACTGTGGTTCTTTGCAGGTAGAGTTTTAGTTACTTTTACATTCACACTCTTTCTATTTACACAATGTCTCCCACATTGTAAGCATGTAAAAAATGTTTGTTGAAGTGAATTTTATATTTAATGACAGAGAAAGTCCTTGAAATTTTATTCTTCGGTAACTATATCAGGTATTTCAGATCCTCTCAGCATTGCCTATTTCTTGTTCTAGCTCCCACTTCAGCAGCCAGCTTTCCATTGGTTTTTAGGACTCTGAAGCATATTTCACTTACCAGAGCCCTGAATCATAGCCAGGCAGAGCTTTTTGTTCCCTGTAACATGTGCTTCCTCCTAATCACAAAGAGAAACACCATTGTCCACTTAAAGTGTTGGGAGCTGGCTGAAAAATTACTTCTGTTCTTCAACTGCTCCCCACCACCATGACTGCTGTCATAGAAATTCATAGGGCTTATTACGGCCCAGTCCCATGAGAATGAGCAATAAATTGTCCTAGGTGAAAGACAACTTGAAAATTTCCTTCTGTATATATGCCTTCCCTCCTCCCCTGATGCATTCCCCTGGTCCCTCATTGCTATACATTAGGCTTATACTCCTTAATAACGTAGTAACTCAGAAGCTATCCATTTTAGTCTCTCCTTTATGGGAAAACCAGATAGGGACTGATATCTTAGTTAATATCTAGTTACTCTTATAAGTTGTAAGAGTGTTTCTAGAATGAACGGATGGCATAGGAAAGATAGCTTTGAGAAAGTAGTCTCCAGGCAACTTTCATCATGAAACAGGTGTGAATGAGGCTCACATTTACTCACTCTTTTCCCCTCATAAATATATCCATACATATATCCCCTTATAATTCCACAGTTTGCTGCTCTCTGAATAAAGAAAATATTCTTTTCAACATATTACTATTTATTATTACCATCAACTTAATCACAAATCTGTAAGTAGATTACCACTACTATCATCAGATTAGCTGTTGTAAATAACAAAACACTGATATTTCAATTTACATAAACTTCCATGTGCTCTTTTGTACATGGATTAAATTAAGAAAATATAGGGTCTATTTCAGCACACTGCCATTTTCAAAAACTTAATAATATTGTTAGAACAAAGAAAGATTCTGTAAAAGGTTGACTGTGATCTCAACAAGACATCTGACAAAGTCATGTTACCCTAGAAGAAAAGAGAGTAAGAGCACAATGGGGTGGGTGGCAACATTGTTCTGTAGATATTTTTTAGGTGACTGAATAATGGTACCAAAATTCATATTGTCTCTAGTCTGCAAAGAAATCTCCAAGTGGCAAGGTCCAGATTCTTCTATTTTAAACTGTCATGCCACATTATTAAAAAATGTTTTAATCAAGAAAATAAATTAAAATGGAGAGCTGCCTATTTAATTTTCAGAAGGTAAAAATATCTGAATGGTAGTGAGTACACTGAGAGACAGAATAAAGATGCTAAGAAGTCCTACACACTGGAAAAGATGGAACAAAATAACAAGATGAAATTTTTTATAGCTTTTAGAATGAAGAACTAAAAAAATGTTGAAAATCCACTATATTCCTAGGTAATTGACATTCATGTAAGTATATATATCAAAGAAGTGAACAGTTCACTGAATCTTACATGGGTTAAACTGAAATGTATTTTCCATGTCATATTAATTACCATTGATGTGTGAACTCTTCAAAAGCTCTAAGAAATAACCTGACCCATCAGACAGCCTGATGGAGTGGAGTAGGTAGGGGGAGTGGAAATCAGGAAAATAAATCATTTATTAATGTATGCATTTAATTTACCTTCAGGCATTGAATTCTTTTTATAAGAATTTTAGTTTAGGCCCTTGGGATTCAGGGGTAAAATAAAGAGATAAAGGTTCTGTTGTCACCATGGAACATATAGCTCAGATAGATGGATATTAGTAAATCAAAAAACAATATAATTAGAAACTGCAATATATGTTCTAAAAATTAATTTCAGAGGAAACTGATTTAGATGAAAATATTAGGAAAGGACACTTTAAGCCCTATTTAAAAAAAACTGTCATATGAGTAAGTTGAAAGAATGAATTGCTATTGTGTGCAAAATAGCTTTTGTGTATCAGATACCTTAAGATACTTGAAGAACTGATGTTTATTTATTTTTTTTAAATATTTAATTTATTTATTTGACAGAGAGAGACACAGTGAGAAAGGGAACACAACAGGGGGAGTGAGAGAGGGAGAAGCAGGCCTCCTGGTGAGCAGGAAGCCTGGCATGGGGCCCAATGCTGAGCCGACCCCAAGACCCTGGGATCATGACCCTAGCCAAAGGCAGACACTTAACGACTGAACCACCCAGGCACCCCAAGAGCTGAGGTTTAGAAGAGAAGTTTTATTTGATGACTAAGGATAGAAGTACTATCCATTTTCTTTTTTTTTTTTTTTTAGTACTATCCATTTTCACTGTGACAATTCAGTGTCATAATAGACAAGTTATATGAAGAACAGTATCAACAACAAATTTTAAAAACCTTCTAAGTTAGAAATGCCCACCACTGGAATGATTCACATGGTGGAGAAATCTCACTGCAAGAGTTTAAATAGATACCACTTAATTTGGAGTAAGTTAGAGATTTTCTAGTACATAAGCTATAAGAATATATTTTAACATTGCGTTTTATGTAAAAATGAATATGTTTCCCTCTTTACAACAATCATTTTATAATTTCTATATCGTATACCCTCATATCTCCCTCAATACCAGCAAACACACTACAGCACCATTATTATTTGAATCAAACCTGATTTCATTTGTATTCTGTATCTTTGAATGTGATTTCAAGTTTCCAGAAATATTAAAACCACATTTACAAAGATCAACACCATACAGAATTATCACTGTCTTCCAGATTAGTATAGTATGGTGGATAAGCAGACACTGGAAAGTCAGACTGTCTAACTGAAAACCTGTCCCCACTGCTGTGTGCTCTTAGGCAAGATATTTAACCATTCTGACTTACAGTCATCCTCTGTAAAATAAAATAACCCATATCTCATATTTTTGCTGTGAATATTAAATGAGATGACCTATGTCAACATTTTTAGCTATTGCTATTACCTTTATTTTGTCTAATATGATAGCCAAAAGATTCACGGGAAGACACACACACTGACACTACAGGTATTTTCCTTTGCTTCCTCCATTTTGAAAAAGCACAGGTGCAAGAATATTTAATGAGAAAAATAATTCCTTGATTTAACGTTAATATTATAGAAAAGTGACTATATTTTATAGAAAAATAAAAACACATCTTTGAAAGCCATTTATTATAATCCACACTGCAAATAAACATTTAAAATTAGAATTAGGAGAAGAGAGCCAACATCATCCATGAATGAGATTACCAAAAGCTAGGTTCTAACTGTAATTAAACTTTTAATTCCAGCAGTTACATTAAAGGAAATATAGAAGGACAGGGGACAGAGGAGCATGAAAAAAAACACAAAAAGGGTATAGTCAGTATAATCTGGACTGTGGAGAAAACTCTAAACTACCCACTTTCTTTCACGAAGAGATTCCTAGGGTGTATCAACTAACATTCATGTGTGGACATTGTTTTGATCCTGACTCAAACAAAACAAAAATATCTGTTTGTAACAAGACATAAATGATAGACAACTAGAAATCTGAATACTTACTAGATATTTCTGGATATAATCAGGTTATTACTTTAGTTTTAGAGATGATAGTGGTAAATGGGTATTTTTTAAAGACTGCCCATTTTTTATAGATACATGATAAAATATTTACAAAAAAATGTTTATACAATATACAGGAAGGAAGAGCGGAAAGGGGTACAGATGAATCAGGATTGGCTATGACTTGTCAACCGTTCAAATTAAGTGATGGGAAAAAATGAGTGATAGGTATATTAATCTCCTCTATTTTTTTAAATTTGTAAATTTTCACAATAGAAAAAAGTTTAAAAGTCAATTAGAGAAATTAGTTAATTTTAGAATTGTACAAATAGTCTATAAAATTAAGCTATTAAACCTATTTCATAAACTCTATCCCTGTAGTTTAAAAATATATAGCTATACATCTATAAATATAGATATAGTGTTCTCAAATAATGTGTTCCCATATTCTGTCATCTATCATTCTCAGTTAACTGAAGCCAAAATAACTTATTACCCATTAAGGGAAGCTATTTTATTTTTCTGAATTATCCCAATAATTTCCCAAATGTTCAAATTGCTTTCTGAAAATGTACAGACATTCAGAGAATAACTACCCTAGGATTCTTTATCAATGCTATGAATTACAAATATTATCTTTTGCTGTGCTAAGAAGGAATAGTGACATTTTGTGAAGAGAAAAATGTGTCTGCTAAAAAAAACTGGTTAGTAAGCTTAACAAGACAATTTATTTTTCAGGAAATAGTTTTAAATCAAATGTGCTGGATATAGTACATGCACTACAGTATGACATATGAAGAGGATCACAAGATTAAAATCTTAAGGCTAGGCTAGGCTTGGACAATTTTCCATTACAGCCTATGTCATAGGAATGGATACATTTCATGCCACTTCTGTATACATTTTTCATAATGGGAAAAGTAGGCAGAAGAACATTTCACCATCTGGGTTATTTAGAAATACTGTGTTATAATGCAAAAGTCATTACATTATTTTTAACTCCCTCCCCCACAGTAAATTTCTATTAGACATAGTAGTAAATTCCTCAATAAATTAATACATCTTCATCAAGCACCTGTGTATACAAAGTTGCATCACACCTGAATTTTGTTCTCATAGTTAATATACACAAATAATAAACACACACATGCACCACACACACCCTTGACATAATGGCAGCTTCCATTCTTTCTTTGCAATTACTAATGGCAATATTTCCAGACAATATGCCTCCCCAGAATCATTTACAGAGAGGAGTTGTATGACAATTACTTCAGTGGGATATAAAGAGAAGTCATAGTTTAGCTCTTCTGGGAAATCATTAAAAACAATAGATTCACTGGCATCCTCATTTCACTCTTTGTAGTTGCCTCTCTTTCCTGCCTAGAACAAGGGAGCAATACTTCAGAGCAGAAGAGCCATATTATGAACATGGAGACAGAAGTTGCACATTAAAACACATGGAGCAGGAAAGTAGAAAGTGCTTAGGTTCCCACATTGGATCTTTGAACTGCTCCTACTCATTCTGGAATGCCCACCTCTGATTTTCATATTATATAGGATTAATACAACTGTTATATTTTAGGTTTCTAGTATGGAGAATGCAGTCTCTCTAAAACAAGTATAATTTTGGAGTACCTGGGTGCCTCAGTCAGTTAACCATCCGAATCTTGTTATCAGCCCAGGTCATAATCTTGGGGTTGTGAGATCAAGCCCCATATCAGATTCAGCAGAGAGTCTTCTTGTCCCTCTACTCCTGCTCCTCCGACCCTCCAAAAACTAACTAAATAAATAAATCTTAAAATAAAAAACAAATATGATTTTAATAGATTATATATTTACAAAACTTTATAAATATGTAATTTATTATGAATTATACAAATTTATATAACCGAGAATCAATATCTAATGTGTTATTTTAACAACTACCAATCTCCATTTAAACTCTGAATCTTTTTTATTGCCAGGGTTATGGTTAGGGTTAGGGCCAGGGCAAGGGAATGTGCCTGGTACACTGCAGTTAAGAGAACTCTTGAGAGGGTTTGATTTAGAGTTAGGTTTAGGGTTAAGGTTAGGGGTTAGGGTTAGGGGGAAGTGAGTAGGGGCATGGATTAAATATGTGATAAGGATTAAGGAGTGTACTAGTGATGAGCACGGGGTGTTGTATGGAAGTGCTGAAACACTACTTTGTATTCCTGAAATTAATATTACATGTATGGTAACTAACCAGATTTTTTTTAAGGATTTTATTCATTTATTTGACAGAGAGAGAAATCACAAATAGGCAGAGAGGCAGGCAGAGAAATGGGGAAGCAGGCTCCCTGCTGAGCAAAGAGTGGGATGTGGCTTAATCCCAGGACCCCGAGCTCAAGACCTGAGCCTAAGGCAGAGGCTTATGAGCCACCCAGGCACCCCACTAACTAGAATTTAAATAAAAACTTAAAAAAATTTAAATACTCTGAATCTATTCATCTATATATGTATATGTATATTCTTATATAGATATATACACAGATGTACCAATCTGCCTGGGGGTTATTTTATAATTCATGGATGTGCCTTTGTGACTGCCTCTCTCCTCTACTCTGTACACAGACAACTGTACCCTTATTCATTATTCCACAGGAGGAAATTTTTGCTAATGCTACATTATCGCATAAGGAAAATGACCTAATAAATCTAGTGTGCACTCGTGCATTAAGGAATCAATCAAAATCAATGGCATTTTAAGAAAGGATGGCTGCTGGGGTGCCTGGGTGGCTCAGTGGGTTAAGCCTCTGCCTTTGGCTCAGGTCCTGATCTCAGGGTCCTGGGATGGAGCCCCACATTGGGCTCTCTGCTCAGTGGCAAGCCTGCTTCCCCTCTCTCTCTCTCTGCCTGCCTCTCTGCCTACTTGTGATCTCTCTCTCTCTCTCTCTCTCTCTGTCAAATAAATAAATAAATAAAATCTTAAAAAAAAAAAGAAAGGATGGCTGCATAGTATATAAGTATATACTAATATACATACCAATATTTTTAATACAGAAATACAATAGAAATAAGTACATCAAAATGAGCATGGTTGAACATATTATGATACATTCCTATTGTCAATATGTTGTTATTAAAGCAATTGTGTTAGATATATAGAAATATATATTACTGTTAATTGTGATTCCACTTTTTTTTAAATGTTTCTTTTTTTTTTTTTTTAAGATTGTATCTATTCTGTGACAGACAAAGATCACAAGCAGGCAGAGAGGCAGGCAGAGAGAGAGGAAGGGAAGCAGGCTCCCTGCTGAGCAGAGAGCCCGATGCAGGGCTTGATCCCAGGACCCTGCTGGATCCCAGGACCCTGAAATCATGACCTCAGCCAAAGGCAGAGGTTTTAACCCACTGAGCCACGCAGGCACCCCTGTGATTCCACTTTTAAATGCTATACATATATGTGTGTGTATAAATACATAGGAACATATATATATACAGAGAGAATTTGTACAGTAAATATGCCTCAGCACAGAAAAAGGATGCCCACCATACTGCTAAGATTGGAGAGTTCAAGACATTAGGTGAGCTAGCTGTAGAAAATTATGATTTTATTCTACATTTTTTGTTCTGTATTATTTGTAACAAAATGCCACATATATATACATATGTAATATACACACATACATACACTGAAAAGAAAGAAGAGTCAATCCACATTTAAGAGTTGAAAAGGGAGAGATCCTAAAAGACAGTATAATGGTGGAATTTTAGGTATCATCATACAAACATATGTGATAAATGAAGGGGAGTAATTTCCATGTAGGCAGAAGACTACTACATTATATGAGTGCTTGTGTGTGTTTATTACAATTAGATACTATTTGTCTTCATAACAGATATCAAAATATACATAGTGCAGAGAAACATACGTGAAAAAATGCCCACCAGGCTAAATAAATTCTTAGTACATGTGCTTGCTACTATTGCTCTCTTCTTGATTCTATTACTTCTCATGCTTCAAACTAATCATAACACTTATAAAAAGTCTGCACTGATCCATATAATACATGAGGGATGGAATTCTCTCATTTAAAGAACACTTCAAGAATGCCAGCACAGACCTTACATTCTTTACTAGATTATGTCTGGTTTATTTTCAGAGACTGGTTATTTGCCATGGCCATATTATCTTTCTTCTTATACTGTATTTAAATAATAAACTCTAGTAGAAAGGTGCTGGGAAGTTAAATGTCATAATCTTTCTGGGAACATTTTAGATGTGATATTGAGCCCTACTTGCAGGATGGAATCTTCTCTTATCCCCCCACTTAACCCTGCTATGCCTCTCCAAGAGCAAAAACCTCTTTCAATGGCTCTAAAGAGTGGATTGTTAAAACTTGTCAGTTATGAAAGCATATTATTTTATAAATTAAAGATTAAAAGATACAACCCTCAGTTAATTAATAACCATTTACCTGCTCTGAGACCCTATAAAAATAATTATTTCATAATTACAATACCCTAGCATAGTGGCAAGTGCTAATGTCTGGATCCAGTCAAACTCCTAGTTTTTGGACTAACCATGTTCATAAACAGGAAAAACACTCATCTATCCAAAAATGCAGTTTCCTTATCCAAACAAAGGAATAGTAATACCTCTTAATTTACATGGTTGTTAGAGGATTAAACTGATGAGATACATACTTAAAACACAGAAAGAGATAAAAGTTAATCATCAACATATTGTTCCGTTTCCTAAATATGGATGAACGTTAATGGTTTTCTAAATATTTACTGTATTATAATGCCTGATATTTAAAAGTTATTATGACATTTCTCTCAGTGCTTCATGTGCATTAACAAATTTAATCTTCACAAAAATCATAATGGAAATGATGAATATCAGCACCATTTATATACAAGGAGCCCAAGGCACAGAGAAGCTAGTAATTCATAAAGCTGGGATCCCTGCACCGGTGGCACAGTTTCTGGCAGCAGTGCCCAAACTCTGAACTGCTACAACCTCTCATGTATCTCATCACTTTCCCTTTAAAGAGCATCCATCACATTTAAAGCTTTCTTTTAGCTATGCAGTTTTGTTGAAATTACGTTTTCTATCAAGCTTCTGCTTTATTCCAGGGCAACCTGCCCTAGGATTTCAGATTTAATGCTCTACATTTTTTTTCCAGTTTTCTAATTTAGTCTCATTTTCACATTTATCTTAATAACCTGAGGCTTCCTCTCTAACACCAAATAGATCTTGCTAGCATCTTCCCTATTAATAGATACCTTGTTCACCCAAAACTACCTTGTTCAATTTCCTCATCCTTTTGGGACTGTAATTTCCCTCTCCCTGCATTGTTTTCTCCAGATAATTTATAGAGATGCAGATAAACCTCTCCTTCTCTGTAAGATTGCAGTATCATTAAGAATGGCCTACAACATGATTTAAGGACAGAGACAGAATTGATTTATTATAATGGACACATGGAACCCCAGAATTTACTTGGATGTTTCTGCCTTTTGCAATTCATTCTCAGAATATGTGACACTATATATAAGTATTCAAGGTCAATTTGAGGTGGATGTATTCTTGTTCAAATTCAGTTATGAAAAGAATATGATAGGGGCACCTGGGTGGCTCAGTGGGTTAAAGCCTCTGCCTTCAGCTCAGGTCATAATCTCAGGGTGGGATAGAGTCCCACATCAGGCTTTCTGCTCAGCAGGGAGCCTGCTTCTCCCTCTCTCTCCACCTGCCTCTCTGCCTACTTGTGATCTCTGTCTGTCAAATAAATAAATAAAATCTTAAAAAAAAAGAATATGGTATAACTAGAATTCTAACTTCATGAATAAAAGTCCACAAATTTCTAAAGGAAAATGTAGGAAGCAAGAATATTTTCTCAGTCAATTTCTGTATCAAGTATAAAAGGCATTTCAATTTTTTAAAATATGAAAGAATGCAAGCAGATGATGAGGGTCAAGGAAATAAGGTCAAGGAAACATACATATGTATCTTGAGGAAAGTATGTATGTGCGAGGATGTCAGAACGGAATAAAATGCAAATGCACTAGAAAATAAAGTGTAAAAGATCTCAGAATGTCAAAATCATATAACATGGTAACTATATGATAAAAATCAAGGCACACGGAGATGGCATCCAGAAGTCCCATATCTGTATAAAAGCATAAAAGAGTTCCAGCAAGGTAGAAAAAAACTTTTAAAAAAGAGTAAAGAAAAGTAATTTCATAAGCACTTCCTGTATTGAAAGGTCCCACTAAGTCTTCTGAAGGATCACACAGACATACACACAACTCAAGAAGCACTAACATTTGAGAATGTCTATAGTAAGTGGAAAATCCTAAAATATTCCAGAGATAAAGAAAAATATCTTCAAAGAAGAAAAAAATTATCATCAGAAGAAAATTTCCACTAGTAAAATTAATATAACAATAAAAGAGAAAAATATCTTCAAAAAGCTAAGAGAAAAATGACTTTCAAAACTAAATTCTTTACCCAGCCAAAATAATAGCCAAGAATTTGGAAAAATAAATATGTGTATAATTAGGTCAAAGCATATAATTGGGCAAAAGATCAAAACAAGTATTACTCCAAAAAGATAAACAGATGGCAGAGAAACCCATGAAAAGAAGTTCAACAAAATTAGTCACTAGGGACATGGAAAATAAAACTATAGAAAGATACATCTCCACACATTAGAATGGCTCAAGTTACTAGAACTGACAATACCATATACTTACAAGAAAGCAAAGTAACTGGAATTATCTTTTTTGGTGGCAATGAAAAATGATACAAGCACTGTTTGGAAATTTTTATAAAGTCAATGATTCATCAACTTCATAAGAAATCAAAACTAATGTCTTCACAAAATACAAACAGTTGTAGTAGCTTTATTCACAATCACCAAGACTTTAAACAAATAAAATATCTTTCATACGGTGAATAAACTATGATACACCCATATATGGGAACACTACTTGGTACTAAAAGGGATTAAATGTTGCACAATCCCATTTATGTTGCATTCTGGAAAAAGCAAAACAAATTACTGGTCAGCAGAGGAAAAAGGGGGGAATGGTTACCTACAAAGAAGAAATATGAGGGAATTTTTTGAGTAATAAAATTTTGTGTATAGTGAGTTGTAGGGGAAATATAATTCTATACATTTGTCAAATCCCATAAAATTGTCTATCAAAAAGTGTAAACTTTCCTACAACATAACTGAATGGCACTGGTTAAAAATGTCAAAGTTAAGAAAGGCAAGAAAAGACTGAAGATTTCTCACACTAATGGAAAGCACTAAGTAGACATGATAACAAAATACAATGTAGGATCTTATTTTGGAGCCTAAAAATAAAATTAACTTTAGGGGAAAAGCTGATAAAATTGGAAAACTGTGTATGGTACCAATACATTAATGTATCAATATTAATTTGTCAATTATGATAATTGTACAGTTGTTATGTAAAACATCAATATTTGAGGATCCTCTAGTATTTTTGAACCATGCTGCAATACTAAATATAATCACCAAAATTAAATCACAACAGAAAACTTTTAAAATATTTACAGAATCCAGAAGACTCCATTGTATTGTATATGAAGTGTATGTGAATTGAGGTTTTCCTAAAAAATAAAAGATGCACTTCTTCACAAATAAATAGAAATTGCGCAAAAGTGAAAATGTATAAAAACTGGGCAAAAATGAAAATGTAACATGTATAACTGATAATAGATGTTATAAAAATTTTAGTAACTTTAGTAATAAAGGGGGACAGGTCATACATTTAGAGGGAAAATATAAATATTATAAAGATGTCAATTCTCCACTGAAATAAAGTTATTGAAATCTTAATAAAAATAGCACTATTTTTTAAATAGAATTTAACTATGATGCTATAGTCCATATATAAAAATAAATGTAAAATCACTAGCCAATTTATGATAAAAAAGATGATAGCAAATTCCTTGTTAGATTTAAAAACTTAAAAGTACATAGCTATTAAAATATCGTGGCATCTGAAAAGGAACATAGGATAAAATCTACAGAAAATTAAGAGCCTAGATATATATGTGGTAATTTAATGTTAGAGTGACATTTCAAATTAATGTTAAGTAATGGCCAATTTAATAAGTAGTACAGCAAAAATTTTTCACCTACTAGAATGATATATGATTGATCAGAACGGAACAGAGACAATATACAGTAATAGTCACCTTCAGGCAATACAATGGCACTAAATTCATATCTCTCAATAGTTACCCTGAATGTAAATGGGCTAAATGCCAAAATCAAAAGACACAGGGTATCAGAATGGATAAAAAAACAAAACCCATCAATATGCTGCCTACAAGAAACTCATTTTAGACCGAAACACACCTCCAGATTTAAAGTGAGGGGATGGAAAATAATTTACCATGCAAATGGATATCAGAAGAAAGCTAGGGTGGCAATCCTTATTATCAGATCAATCAGATTTTAAGACAAAGACTATAATAAGAGATAAGGAAGGACACTGTATCGTACTCAAAGGGTCTTTCCAACAAGAAGATCTAACAATTTTAAATATCTATGCCCCTAACATTGGAGCAGCCAACTATATAAACCAATTAATAACAAAATCAAAGAAACACATCGACAATAACACAATAAGAGTAGAGGACTTTAACACGCCCCTCACTGAAATGGACAGATCATCCAAGCAAAAGATCAACAAGGAAATAAAGGTCTTAAATGACACACTGGAGCAGATGGACATCACAGATATATTCAGAACATTCCATCCCAAAGCAACAGAATACACATTCTTCTCTAGTGCCCATGGAACATTCTCCAGAATGGATCACATCCTGGGTCATAAATCAGGTCTCAACCAGTATCAAAAGATTGGGATAATTCCCTGCATATTTTCAGACCACAATGCTCTGAAGCTAGAACTTAATCATAAGAGGAAATTTGGAAGAACTCAAATACATGAAGACTCAACAGCATCCTTCTAAAGAATGAATGGGTCAACTAGGAAATTAAAGAAGAATTGAAAAAATTCATGGAAACAAATGATAATGAAAACACAACAGGATAAAATCTGTGCGATACAGCAAAGGCAGTCCTGAGAGGAAAATATATAGTGATGCAAGCCTTTCTCAAGAAACAAGAAAGGTCTCAAATACACAACCTAACCCTACACCTAAAGAACAACAAAGAAAGCCTAAACACAGCAAGAGAAGAGAAATAATATAGATCAGAGCAGAAATCAATGAAATAGAAACCCAAAAAACAATAGAACAAATCAATGAAACTAGGAGCTGGTTCTTTGAAAGAATTAATAAGATTGATAAACCCCTAGCCAGACTTATCCAAAAGAAAAGAGAAAGGACCCAAATAAATAAAATTATGAATGAAAGAGGAGAGATCACAACCAACACCAAAGAAATACAAACAATTATAAGAATATATTATGAGCAACTCTACACAACAAATTTGACAATCTGGAAGAAACGGATGCATTCCTACAGACATATAAACTGCCAAAACTGAACCAGGAAGAAATAGAAAACCTGAAGAGACCTATAACCAGTAAGGAGATTGAAACAGTCATCAAAAATCTCCAAACAAACAAGAGCCCAGGGCCAGACGGCTTTCCAGGAGAATTCTACCAAACATTTAAAAAAGAATTAATTCCTATCCTCCTGAAAATGTTCCAAAAAATAGAAATGGAAGGAAAACTTCCAAACTCATTTTATGAGGCCAGCATCACCTTGATCCCCAAACCAGACAAGGATCCCATCAAAAGAGAGAATGACAGACCAATTTCCTTGATGAACACAGATGCAAAAATTCTCACCAAAATACTAGCCAATAGGATCCAACAGTACATTAAAAGGATCATTCACCACGACCCAGTGGGATTTATTCCAGGGCTGCAAGGTTGGTTCAACATCCGCAAATCAATCAATGTGATACAATACATTAATAAAAAAAAAAAAACAAGAGCCACATGATAATCTCAATAGATGCTGAAAAAGCATTTGACAAAGTACAGCATCCCTTCCTGATCAAAACTCCTCAAAGTGTAGGGATAGAGGGCACATACCTCAATATTATCAAAGCCACCTATGAAAAACCCACCGTAAATATCATTCTCAATGGAGGAAATACTGAGAGCCTTTCTGCTAAGGTCAGGAACATGCCAGGGATGTCCATTATCACCACTGCTATTCAACTTGGTACTAGAAGTCCTAGCCTCAGCAATCAGACAACAAAAAGAAATTAACGGCATCTAAATCAGCAAAGAAGAAGTTAAACTATCACTCTTTGTAGATGATATGTGGAAAACCCAAAAGACTCCACTCCAAATCTTCTAGAACTTGTACAGGAATTCATTAAAGTGTCAGGATATAAAATCAATGCACAGAAATCAACTGCATTTCTATACACCAACAACAAGACAGAAGAAAGAGAAATTAAGGAGTCAATCCCATTTACAATTGCACCCAAAACCATAAGATACCTAGGAATAAACCTAACCAAAGAGGCAAAGAGTCTGTACTCAGAAAACCATAAAGTACTCATGAAGGAAACTGAGGAAGACACAAAGAAATGGAAAAATGTTCCATGCTCATGGATTGGAAGAATAAACATTGTGAAAATGTCTATGCTACCTAAAGCTATCTACACATTTAATGCAATGCCTATCAAAATCCCATCTAATTTTTTCAAAGAAATGGAACAAATAAACCTAAAATTTATATGGAACCAGAAAAGACCTCGAATAGCCAAAGGAATATTGAAAAAGAAAGCCAAAGTTGGTGGCATCCCAATTCCAGACTTCAAGCTCTATTACAAAGCTGTCATCATCAAGACAGTATGGTACTGGCACAAAAACAGACACATAGATCAATGGAACAGAATAGAGAGCCC
>ML109185.1:0-50197 GCA_003697995.1 Taxidea taxus jeffersonii
TTTTTTTTTTTTTCCTGCGTTAAATGGCTAACGCGGTTGCTCCTAAAATTATTTGTTAACTTCTTAATGTACACAGAAAACACTGGAAAATGTACGTGATAGGACAGGAAAGGCAGCCAAAACAAAAAGAAAAATCCACAAGAACAACTTTTGAAGCCGGTACCTAAGATTTTGCATTTCTAAAGAGCCCCCAAGAGATGCTGATAATTGCTGCTCCAAGCACCACATTTTTAGTAGCAAGGTCCTAGATCAGGTGACTTTACAGAAGCAAATAAGAGACTGAGGCCGAATAGAATGGGTAACCAGACTGGTTACCCACTCCAGCCTTCACCCCTCTCCCCCACAGGTATAGCTGGGAATCTAGAAGGGCCACCGCCCTCAGTGGAAGAACTTGAGGGAGTGGAAAATTTCTCCTACGAAAACGGAAACTTGAGGAAACTTGGCTGACTCAAATTTTCTTTGATTTGAAAATGGTTAAAACTTTTAATGAAAATTCCTAGCAAAAGCACTCATACGAATTCCAGAAAAGGATGCCTATCACCTGGGTGACTCATTCCCACAAAAACCAGCCGTTTAAAATGAGAGTAAAATGAGAGTAAAAAAAATAAGAGAGTAAAAGAACTATAAAAACAATGTCCACAGGTTTCGGATATACAAAACCCGAAGATACTGTATTTTTCAAAAACAGAAAACAAAATAAGTGTATTTAAAGTATTTTTAAAAATAAAAAAAGAAAGGAAAATGAACAAAAATTATTAAAAATAACCAAGCAGATTAAGAAAATAACTTAGATATGAAAGCTATCATTACACTAGTACTTAGAACATAGATGGAAATGTATAATTATGAATTCTTATATTAAAACAGAAGGAAGGTTAAAACGAAGTAGAAAATGAATATATCCAAAGAAATGAAAAAAGAAAACCTTACTGAAATGTAAGAAAGAGAAATAATAGAACAAAATCTGAGTATTAGGATACTTGAAAAGTTGAGACATTTCTGGGACGATCTGATTATTAAAAGAGAAAATACAAATATAAACCCAAGAGTTTATTTTCTTTAATAGTTTTGTAAATCATGTGGAATGCACATACTGTCACTGTTAACAAAGTGACATTTAGATGAGTTCTTTAGAATTTACCTTAAAAATTCCAAACATCCCAATATTAATAATGTCTAAATATGTAAAAGAGTTTAGCTTGTTCTGATGTAATTTGCTAGTCTTTAACCTGTTATTCCCTGCATGCTTAACTGAATGAGCTGTGAATCTATTTGATGGATCGCCAAATCCTAGAAACGTAAAGAGAATATAACTGAATGCAATAGTAATTAAAATGATGGATGTAATCCTCTAACAAAATATCAACCTGTACTTTAAAAATGGACAGAACTGAAATGAGAAAGGCAAATCTAGATTAATATACTAACTTAGAGTAACTAATTAGATCAAAAGATAAAAAATACTAAGAGCTATACCATTTTTTAAAAATTATTAACAAAACTGACCTAAATGACCCACATGAAATAGTGCATCTAACAGTTACAGTATACATATGGAGCACTTATATAAATCAATCAGGTAAAAAAAAAGAAAAATCAGGTATTATGCCATAAAGGAATTATCAACATATTTCAAAGAAAAGCAAGAAAAAGAATAAGATAGGAATTAATGAAATAGAAAGGAAGCATTCTTACAGATCAGCAAAGCCAAATGTTAGTTCTTTCAGGAAAAAAAAGTCTATAAACGGATTGCGTGTGTGTATGTGTGTGTACACACATATACCTGTATCGGAAAGGAGGAGGACAGGGGCCCCTGGGTGGCTCAGTCAGTTGGGAAACTGTACTCTTGATTTTGGCTCGGGTCATGATCTCAGGGTCTTGGGATCAAGCCCCGCATCAGCCTCCCCGCACAGCTAGGAGTCTGTTTGTCTCCCTCTCCCTTTGCCCCTCCCCCAGAAAAAGAAAGGAGGAGGACATTACACATCCTATAATTATTAAAAGTTAGTAAGAATGTTATTTCAATAAATTCAATAATATAAAATGGACAAATTATTCAGAAAATAAAATTTTACCTTATATAATTGATATATATTTACCAGAAAGAATAGTCAACACAAAAAGAAGGAACAAACAATATGAGATATAAAAAAAGTTATTATTACAGATTCTAGTCACATTAAAAGCATAACAAGAAGGTACTATAAGCAAATTATAACACAAATTTCAAAATTTATATAAAATAGACAAATTCCTAGGAAAACATAAATTATCAAAATTGAATCAAATAAAAGTTTAACTGTCTTATTTTTAGTAAATTCATTATAAAAAGTCCTCCAGATAATAAATTCTATCACTTAAGGAAGAAATATTACCAATTTTATACAACTCTTCCAAAAAATGCATTTAAAAAGAGGAAGGGAGCAATATATCTTTACATTATGAGGCCAGAATAATCATAATATCAAAATCTGAGAAGGACATTGCAGGAAGTGAAAATTACAAGTGAAATGCACTCAAAATCTTAGGTGCAAAAGTCTTAAAATCAAATCCAAATGTTCTATATGTGTGTTGTGTGTATATGTATGGGGAGTGGGAGTGAGACGAAGGGAAAAAGAGTTACAATGCAACTAAGTTGGATTTAATACAGGAATGCACGAATTGTTTAAATTTGGAAATGAACTAATGTAATTCTTACAAACTGAATAAAAGAAAAACCAACTCAACAGATGTAGAAAAATATTAATAAATTAAACATGTAGTCATGCCTTTAAAAAAATCTCAAACTAGAAATAAAAATATCTTCTCAGTACGATAAATGGAAAGTCAGCAAATACCATACTTGACCAAAAAAAAAGGTCAAAATTTCCACAGAGATTGAGAATGTATGAAGAATGCCTTTTGTCTTCACTTTAATTTGACATTTTTTAAAAAATGATTTTATTTATTTATTTGACAGAGACACAGTGACAGAGGGAGTGGGAGAGGGAGAAACAGGCTTCCCGCTTAGCAGGGAGCCCTATGCGGGGCTCAATCTCAGGACCCTGGAATAATGACCTGAGCTGAAGGCAGATGATTAATGACTGAGCCACCCTGGTGCCCCTAATTTGACAATGTTAGTGGAAATTTTACCCAGGAGAAATAACCATGGATAAGAAATAAAAGATATAAGGCTTGGAATGGAAAAATAAAATTATAATTTACTGAAGACATGATTAGACATTTAGAGAAAAAACTATGGATACATTATTAATACAAAAAATTATACAACAAAAGTTAATATGAAAATAAAATTATACTATATGAGTATGAGATGAGTAGAGAGATTATACTATATGAGATTATCGTATCTGTCAATGTAGTCAAATTGGTCAAATATCCCTGTAGATGTTGTGCAGGTATTTTTTAGATGTTACTAATACTCATTTCAGCAGACTTAAAGTAAATATCCTCCATAATGTGGATGAGCTTGTTAAAGAGAAATTATTCCTGACACTTGTTAAAGAACAGTAATGCAGACCTTATTTGGGAGGTCTACCTCCATGGATTTTTGTGGTGGGAAACAGAGATTGGCCTTAATTTCACATACAAAGAATAGTGGGAATTTATAGGCCAAGGGAGATAGCATGTCAGTGGATGGAAAATTATTAGGAGGAAACCTCATGGTTAAGTGGAGGGATTTTGGCTAAACTGACCTGATAGGATCTTGCTGAAAGCAAGCCATCATGTTCAGTCATCACCTGGGATGTGATGGAGGATGAGAAAGATAGTGGACAGTAAAAGTGAGGGATTTTGGCTAAGCTGAGTTAGTGGGTTCTTGCTAAAATTGAACAATGAGGAAATCAACTCAGAAGCTCAAAAGTCAGGTCCTGGTTGAGGGACAACTTAGAGGAGCCTCATTAAAGTTTGGTCAAAGAGAGAATCTTTGTTAGACCTCATCTAATCAGCTGAAGGCTTTGTGAGCAAAGACTGAGCTTTCCCAAAGGAAGCAATTTTCCCTGAGATTTCAACATAGAAAATATGCTCAAGTTTCCAGCCTACTGCCCTGAGGTATTTGGACTCAAGTGGAACATCAACTCTTACCTGACCTTCTAGTCCACAGGCCTGCCCTATGGGTTTCAAACTTAACAAACCCCACAATCAAACATGAAGCCAATTTCTTTGTTTTTAAATTTAAATTCAATTAGTTAACATATATTACTGGTTTGAGAGGTAGAGGTCAGTGATTCATCAGTGTTATATAATACCCAGTATCATTATATCACATGCCCTATTAATGTCCATCATCCAGTTACCACGTCCCCCCACCTCCCTCCACCTTGTTTGTTTCCTATGATTAAGAGTCTCTTATGGTTTATCTCCCTTTCTGATTTCATCTTGTTTTATTTTCCCTCTCTTCCCCTATGACCCTCTGTTTTGTTTCTGTAAGCCAATTTCTTAAAACATTTATCTTATTGCTTCTATTTCTCTGGAGAACCCTGACTAATATACCAGCAGTGAATAATAAAGAAATGAAAAATTTAAAAATAATGCCTTTTAAATTTCCTCAATTATATAGCACCAACTGCCATTTCTCCAAGGTCAGAAGTTCAGAGGAAGTAGATGTTGGGAAAAGGGCCCATGAGGAAAGAGCAAAAGTAGAAAACCACAAAAGAAATGAAACCTACACCCTCCAGAATCTCTTCCCTGTGTTTTCCTTTTGCTCATCTGTCATGGTCTTAAATCAATATCCTTTAACAGACTGTTTCACAAGTTTATGTGAGAAAATGAAAATGTTTTTGTTCATTTATTCATTGAATATCCATTGAACTAACATTCACCAAGAATGTAACATTTTAAGTAAACTTAATGATAAAAGATGTTTTTCAACAGCATTAAAAATATAAAATACCTGGGAATTAATCTAGTGAGTTATATGTTCAAGACCATTATACACAATTCTCTACAACACACCTGAAAATGTTCTTCTGTATATGGCCATGTATTAAATATCTTAGGCTTATAAGCTACAGATAATCTCTATCCCATTTTATTCCTTATTTTCTTGACAACTCTTTAAAATGTAAAATTTAATCTTATCTCATGAACCATATAGAAACAAGACATGACCTGAATTTGACCTATTAGCCATTGTTTTCTGAGCCTTTCCCTTAAAACATACCTCAGAAAGATTAAAGAAAACCTAATAATTGAAGAAAGAGACCATATTCATAGATTGGAAGAATCAATATTGTGAAGATGTCAATTGTCCACAAATTTGTCTGTAGATTTAAAGTCATCATTAAATTGGATTTCATCAATGTCAAATGCTTTTTTCCTCCAAAAGACAAGGAAATAAAAAGGCAATTCACAGATTAGAAGATATTAAAAAACGTACCTGATTAAGGACTTATATCCAAAATAAAAAAAAGAACGTTTACAACTAATGAGAAGAGGAAATATACTTAAAATGAGCAAATGAAAAAAATCTTTGAATAAACACTTCATGAAAGAAGATAAGCACATGAAAGATTGTTTTTATCTTTATACTGCATCTTAAAGAGGATGCTAATTAAAATGACAGTGAGATACCACTATATATCCATTAGAATAACTAACCTTATAAAGACTGATGGTACCAAGTGTTGGTGATGATGTGGATCAACCAGAAATCCCATACACTTCTTATTGGAATGTAAAATTTAAAGAAAACAAAAACATTTTCTTTGGAAATAGTTGAGCAATGTTAAATCTACACAAACCACACAAGCTGGCTATTCCATCTTTATCTGAGAGAAACAAAAGCATTCTCTCTATAAAGTCTTATATATAAAAGTTCATAGCAACTCTAGTTGTAATAGTGAAAAAATGGGAATTATCCAACAATGCATTAAAAAAAAAAACATTCACCACAATCAAAGTGGGATTTAGTCCCAAGATGCAAGGATGGGTTCAATATTTGCAAATCAATCATTGAGATATATCACATCAAAAAGAAAAAGGATAAAACCCATGTGATCATTTCAATAGATGCAGAAAAAGCAATGGACACGGTATAGTGTCCATTCATGATTAAAAACTCTCAACAAAGTAAGTTTAGAAGGCACATATCTTAACATAATCAAGGCCATATAAGAAAAACCTCTAGTTAACATTATCCTCAATGGTGAAAAATTGAGAGCTTTCCCCCAAAGATCATAAACAAGACAAGGATATCCAGTTTCACCACTTTTCTTCAACATAGTACTGTAAGTCCTGGCCATAGCAATCAGACAAGAAAAAGAACTAAAGGCATCCAAATTGGTAAGGAAGAAGTAAACTCTTCACTATTTGCAATTGACATGATATTACATAGAAAACCCTAAAGATTCTACCAGAGAAATACTAGCATTGATGAATGAATTCAGTAAGGTCACAGGATACAAAATCAATATATAGAAATCTCTTACATTTCTATACATAAGTAATGAGGTAGCAGAATGAGAAATTAAGAAAATAATCTCAATTACAATTATATCAAAAATAATGAAATATGTAGGAATAAAGTTAACCAAAGAGGTAAAAGATTTGTACTCTGAAAATTATAAAACACTGATGAAAGAAAATGAAGAAAACACAAAGAAAAAGAAAGCCACTCCATGCTCATCGATTGGAAGAACAAATATTGTTAACATGTCCATACTAACCAAAACAATCTACAGACTTAATGCAATCTCTATCAAAATACCAACAACAAGGATTATTTGGGTGGCTCAGATAGTCAAGCATCTGCCTTCAGCTCAGGTCATGATCTCCAGGTGCTGAGATTGAACCCCATGGCAGGCTCCCAGCTCAGTGGGGAGTCTGCTTTTCCCTCTGCCTCTGCCTCTCCCCTTGCTTGTGCTCTCTCTCTCTCTCTCTCTCTCTCAAATGAATAAATAAAATCTTTAGAAAAACACATAAACAGCAATTTTCACAGAATCAAGACAAATAATCCTAAAATTTATATGGGACCAAAAAGATCTAAAATAGCAAAAGTAATCTTGAGAAAGAACAAAGCAAGAGGTTCACCATCCCAGATATCAAGACATACTACAAAGCTGTGGTAATAAAAACAGTATGATACTGGCACAAAAATGGACAAATATATCAATAAAACAGAATAGAGTTCCCAGAAATAAACCCTCACTTATATGGTCAATAATTCTTTGACAAAGGACGCAAGAATATACAATGGGAAAAAGACAGTCTCTTCAACAAATGGTGCTGGAAAAACTGGATAGCTACATGCAAAAGAATAAAACTGGACCTCTTTATTATATCATACACAGAATTAAACTCAAAATGGATTAAAGTCCTAAAACTGAGACCTGAAACCATAAAACTCCTACTAGAGAACACAGGCAGTAAGGTCTCTGACATTGGCCACAGAAACATTTTTCTAGATACATCTCTTGAGCAATGGAAAGGAAGCAAAAGTAAACTATTGAGACTACATCAAAATAAAAAGCTTCTGCACAACAAAGGAAACAATGAACAAAACTAAAAGAGAATCTACCGAATGGGAGAAGATATATGCAAATAACATATATGATAAAGGTTAGTATGCAAAATATATAAAGAAGTTATATAACTGAACACCTAAATAAATAAATAAATAAATAATCCAGTTAAAAAGTGGGCTGAGGGCATGACTAAACATTTCTTCAAAGAAGACGTCCAGAAAGTCAATAGACACATGAAAAAATGTTCAACATTACTCATCCTCAAGGAAATAAAAATCAATGAAATATCACCTCACACCTGCCTGTCAGAATGGCTAATTTCAAAAACACAAGAAAAAGCAAGTGTTGGTGAGGATGTGGAAAAAAAAGAACCCTCATGCACTGTTGGTAGGATGCAAACTGCTGCAGCCACTGTGGAACACAGTATGGAGGTTCCTCAAAAAATTAAAAATAGAACTACCATATGATCCAGTAAATCCTACTACAGGGTGTTTACCCCAAGAAAATTGAAACATTAATTCAAAAAGGTATATGCACCCCCATACTTATTGCAACATTATTTACAATTGCCAAATTATGAAAGCAGCCCAAGTATCCACTGATGAATGGATAAACTAGTAGTATGTAAATACAATGGAACTTCACTCAGTCATAAAAAAGAAGATCTTTCTATTTGCAACAACATGAATGGATCTAGAGAGTATAATGCTAAGTGAAGTCAGTAAGTCAAAGATAAATGCAGTATGATTTCACTTATATGTGGAATTTAAGAAACAAAACAAATGAGACAAACAAATTTGTCATGAGACAAATGAGACAAAGAAAAAAGAGACAAACAGGGATGCCTGGGTGGCTCAGTTGGTTGAGCAGCTGCCTTCAGCTCAGGTCATGATCCCAGCGTCCTGGGATCGAGTCCCGCATCGGGCTCCTTGCTCAGCAGGGAGCCTGCTTCTCCCTCTGCCTCTGCTTGCCACTCTGTCTGCCTGTGCTCACTCTCTCTGACAAATAAAAAAAAAAAAAAGAATTTATTAAAAAAAAAAAAAGACAAACAGATGCTTAACTACAAAGAATAAACTGATGGTTACCAGAAGGGAGGTGAGTGGAAGGACGGGTGAATTACACGAAGGGGATTAAGAGTACGCTTATCATGATGAGCACTGAGAAATATATGTAATTATTGAATCACTGTATTGTACACCTGAAACTAATATAACACTGTATGTCAACTACAGTGGGATCAATATTTAACAAAAACTGGAATTAACCCAAATGTCCGACAATAGGTGACTTCATAAACAAGTTGTATATTCAAAATATAGAACATTATTACTTTACAATAAAAAAGAACAAACTTATGATAAAGTTAACATAGATGAGTCTAAAAACAACTACACTGAATAAAAGACAAAATGGATATAGTCTGTAGAATTCCATCTTTCAAAATTCTAGGAACTGTAAATTATAAAGACAGAAAGCCAATCACTTTGTTGCTTGGTTACAGCAAATGGGGTCAGTTTGTGATAGATTAAAATAGGACAAAAAGAAAAATTTTGTTCATCATTTTGATTGTAGTGATGGTTTCATTAGTGTATACATATGTTATAACAGACCAAATTATACACTTTACATGCATGCAGAGTATTGCATGATAATTAATCATAAATAAAGTTATTAAAAAACAAGGAATGTCAGACACATGAATAGAGGTATACAAATAAGCAATTGAAAAACAGAAAGCCCACAGGTTCAGATTCACAGATGAATTTAGTATATAAAAAAGTAAAATTTCAAGCCTATGAAAAAAATTAGACTGTCAAGTAAATGAGAATAGATAAAGAGGTGGGCATCAAAAATAAAACTTGTATATATATTTTGATCAGCAGATCAAAATAAATTCCAAATAGATCAAAATTTTCAATGTGAAGACTGAAACCATAAAAGTACTATAACAAAACACAAACTTCTATAATTGCAAAATGGGAAGGGTCACTCTAACCATGAATCAGAATTCAGAAGCAATTAGGGGATAAAATTATTAAACTAGCCATATAAACTTAAAATTTGCATGGAGTTGTTCTAGTATTAGTAATGATATATTAAGTAGCTCAAACCAGTTCTCCTGTTGTGAATGGCTAGGTCAAAATGCTGGGGATTTTCTTTCTTTCTTTCTTTCTTTTTAATTATATTTGGTTAACTGCTACATAGTACAGCATTCATTTTTAATGTAGTGTCTAGTGATTCATTACTTATGTGAAACACCCAGGGCTCATCACAACATGTGATCTCCTTAATAGCCATCACCTTGTTACCCCCTCCCTCCTTCCCCCTCTCCTCTGAAACCCTCAGTTTGTTTCCTAGCATCCATAGTCTCATGGTTCGTCTCCCTCTCCAGTTTCTCTCCCTTCAGATTTCCCTCCCTTCCCCTTTGGTACTCATGCTATTGCTTATGTTCCACATAAGAATAAAACCATATGATAATTGTCTTTCTCTGCTTGACTTACTTCACTTAGCATAATCCCTTCCAGTTCCATCCAGTTGCATCCATGTTGATGCAAACAGTGGGTATCTATCCTTTCTGATGGCTGAGTAATGCTCAATTGTATATATGGACCACATCTTTATCCATTCATCTGTTGAAGGGCATCTTGGCTCCTTCCACAGTTTGGCTCAAAATGCTGTTTTAACTAAAGTTTCTGTTTTGAATGCATGGGATATCTACTGAAGTTGTGTGTAGGGAACTATGACGCCATGATCAGCAAGAAAAAGAAGGCTAGAGATGATCTTGTCAAATGGGGGAGCTTCTCCCTCAAAGCAGTTACTTATTGAAAAACAACTGAACAGCTGGTAAGATGAGAAAAGTTTGACTCATGAAGCAAGGAAATAAAAACTGAAATTTAAGGATCACAAAAAAATGAAGGACCTTAGTAAACATCTCTTGTTTTCAGCTGAGACCCTAAAAACCCTGACCTATGAGTAAAAAATGTACCTGAAATAGTCAAAATCACAAGACTAAAGTCCTTAATATTTTTGTTCCTTATTTGAGAAAGGGAATCTGGAATTGTTTCTTCTCTCAGCCTAGCTATTGGCCAGAAGCAAAACTAAATCCTATTTCAATTAAAATGACATCATCTACACTCTTAACTTGTTAATTTTTAATATATAATATCCAGCCTCAAATCAAACACATAGACACAAAAGGATACTTCCAAGAAAGGAAGGGACAAAACAGGCAAGTAGACAAAACAGTTCCACAGGAGATCAAGAAAATGAACTTATTGGACCAAGACAACAACAACAAAGAAACTGTGAGTAATATGTTCAAGAAACTGACAGACAATATTGAAGATTCCAACTAAGAAATGGAAATAAATAGAAATTCTAGAATAGGAAAGGACAAATGGTGAAATTAAAAACAATGTATGAATTTGACTTGTGATTAAAAAGAGCCAAAGAGAAACCACTGAGCTAATGATAAATCAGAAGAAACCTCCAAAATAAAACACAGAGACCAAGAATGGATAATACAGAAAAGAGAACATAAAAGTAAAACACGAATAGACCTAATGTAAATCTTAATAGAACCACAGAACGAGAGGAAAATGAGAATGAAGAGGAGTCAATATTTTAAAAGATAGTGGGTGAGAAATTCCCACTAATGAAAAAGATCAAGTGAGAGATTCAAGAAACACTAGGAACTCATGCAGGATAAGTAAAAAAATAAAAAAAGAAAATTGGACATGTTATATTGAAAGTACTGAAAATCAGATAAGGAAAAAGAAAAAATCTCAAAAGCATCCAGAACAACTACAAAAAAGGTATTGGCATTACAAGAGTAAAATTAGACCAAAAGGTGACTTCTCAATGGCAACCTTAGAATCCAAAAGACATCTTCATATCTTAATGATGCTACAATAAAATAATTGGCAAGCTAGAATTATATACCTTGTGACCAAACCTTTCATAAAATAAGGGAAATAAAAACTGTTTGGAGCCTGCTTCCTCCCCTCTCTCTCTGCCTGCCTCTCTGCCTACTTGTGATCTCTCTCTGTCAAATAAATGAATAAAATCTTTAAAACAAAACAAAACAAAACCAAAGACTGTAACAAGACATGAAGAAGGGCACTATATATAATAAAGGGGTATATCCTACAAGAAAGTTTAACATTTGTAAATAAGCCCTCAAGTTGGGAGCACCCAAATATATAAAACAATTAATAACAAACATAAAAGAACTCATTGATAATAGCACAATAATAATAGAGGACTTTAACACCCTACTCACAGCAATGGTCAAATCATCTAAGTAGAAAATCAGCAAGGAAACAATGACTTTGAAAATACCATGGACCAGATGGGACTTAAAAAATCTATTCAGAACATTTCATCCTAAAGCAAAATACACGTTCTTTTCAAGTGCACATTTTCCAGAATAGATCATGTACTAGGTCATAAATCAGGCCTCAACAAATACAAGAAGATTGAGATCATACCATGCATATTTTCCAACCACACACTATGAAACTTGAAGTCAACCACAAGAAAAAATTTGGACAGACCACAAATACGTGGTGGGTAAAACCATCCTACTAAAGAATGAATGAGTTAACCAGGAAATTAAAGAAAGAAGAAAAAATACACAGAAGCAAATGAAAATGAAAACACAATAGTCTGAAATATCTGGAAGGAAGCAAAAGTCATCATAAGAGGGAAATACATAGCAATACAGGCCTATCTCAAAAAGCAAGACAAGTCTCAAATATGCAACCTAACCTTACACTCAAAGGAGCTAGAAAAAGAACAAGAAATGAAGCCTAAGTCAGCAGGAGAAGGGAAATAATAAAGAATACAGCAGAAATGAATGATGTAGAGACAAACAAAGAAAAAAACACTAGAACAGATTGGTGAAACTAGGAGCTGGTTTTTTTTTTTTTTTAAAGAATTAATAAAATTTATAAATCCCTAGCCAAACTTATCCAAAAGAAAAAAAAAGAGCCAACTAAATAAAATCATGAATGAAAGAGTAGAGATTACAACAAACACAAAAGAAGTACAAACAGTTAGGATACTGTGAAAAATTGTATGCCAACAAATTAGGCAATCTGGAAGAATGGATAAATTCCTAGGAACATATAAACTAGCAAAACTGAAACAGGAAGAAAAAAAAAAACTTAAGCAGACTGATAACCTAACAAAGAAACTGAATCAGTAACCAGTCCAGGGCTGGATGGTTTCCCAGGGGAATTCTACCAAATATTTAAAGAAGAGTTATACCTACTCATCTCAAACTATTCCAAAAAATAGAAATGGAAGGAAAACTTCCAAACTCCTTCTATGAGACTAGCATTACCTTGATTCCAAAACTAGATGAAGATCCCACTAAAGAAGAGAATTACAGGCCAATATTCTGATGAACATGGATGCAAAAATTCTCAGCAAAATACTGACAAATCTAATCCAACAGTACATTCACCACAACCAAGTGGGATTTATTCCCAGGTTGCAAGGATGGTTCAATATTTAAAAATCAATCAACATGATGTACCATATTAATAAAAGAACAGATAAGAACCATATGATCCTCTCAATAGATGCAGAAAAAGCATTTGACAAAGTACAGCATCCATTCTTGATAAAAACCCTGAACAAAGAAGGTTAGAAAGAACATACCTCAACATCATAAAGGCCATATATGAAAGGACCACCACCAACCTAATTCTCAATGAAGAAAGACTGAGAGCTTTTACTCTGCAATCAGAAACAAGACAGGAAGTCCACACTCACCACTGTCGTTTAACATAGTCCTGGAGTGCTGTGAATTGTGTAAGACTGATAAATCACAGATCTGCACCCTTGAAACAAATAATATATAATATGTTAATTAAAAATAATAAAAAACATAGTACTGGAAGACCTAGCCTCAGCAATCAGACACACAAAGAAATAAAAGGCACGAAGCTGGCAAAGAAGAAGTCACTTTCAGTCTTCAGAGATGACATGATACTCTATGTAGGAAATCTGAAAGATTCCACCAAAAGCTTGCTAGAACTGATACATAAATTCAGTAAAGATGCAGGAATCTGTTGCATTTCTATACACCAATAATGAAGCAGCAGAAAGAGAAATCAAGGAATCACTTCCATTTACAATTGTACCCAAACCCATTAAGGTAACTTGGAATAAACTTAACCAAAGAGGTAAAGGATCCATACTCTGAAAACTATAGAACACTTATGAAAGAAATTGAAGATGACAAGGACATGGACAAACATTCCTTCCTGATAGACTAAAAGAAAAAATATTTTTAAAATGTCTATACCACCCAAAGTAATCTACACATTTAATGAAATCCCTATCAAAATAATACCAGTATTTTTCACACAGCTAGAACAAACAATCCTAAAATTGAGGTGGAACCACAAAGACCCAGACTAACCAAAACAGTCTTGAAGAAGAAAAGCAAAGCAGGAGGCATCACTATTCTGGAATTCAAGCTATATTACAAAGTTGTAGTCAAAGACATTATGGAACTGGCATAAAAACAGACACATATAACAATGGAACAGAACAGAAAACACAGAAATGGTCATCCAGTCCTTGACAAAGCAGGGAAGAATATCCAATGGAAAAAAAGATAGTCCCTTCAACAAATGATGTTGGGAAAAACTGGACAGCCACATGCAGAAGAAGGAAATTGGACCACTTTCTTACACCATACACAAAATAAATTCAAAATGGATGAAAGACCTAATGTGAGACAGAAACCATCAAAATCCTAGAGGAGAACACAGGAAGCAAGCAACCTCTTTGACCTTGACCTTAGCAACTTCTTACTAGACACATCTCCTGAGACAAGGGAAACGAAAGCAAAAATGAACAAGCGGGACTTTATCAAGATAAAGAGCTTCTACACAGTGAAGAAAACAATCAACAAAACTAAAAGGAAACATATGAAAGGGGAGAAGATATCTGCAAATGGCATAACTGATAAAGGGTTTGTCTCCAAAATTCTCTTAGAATTCAACTTAGTGTTTTTAAAATCTGACTCATATTTTAATTTGATGCTGGATCTCCAGTACAGTATTTAATAATTGCTGAATGTTTACCAGGTACTGGATTCTGTGATCACCACTTTAAATATATCATTTTTTTTGGTCTTCACAAAATCCTATGATGTGGGTAACCCACCATTTACTAGCTGTTTTGTTTCATTTCATTTCTGTACCTCATTTTCCTCATCTGTAGAACAGGGATGGTTGTAACAGGACCTAAAGGAGCAATGCCTGAGACACTAAGAACAGTGTCTGGTGCAAGGTAGAAGCTCCATAAACCTGAACCATCATTATCATTACTGTTTTTTATACTCTTGCTACTGCCATGCCTGTTTTACTGCCATTTCACAGATGAGACTAGGAGAAGTTAAGAAAGTTCCCCAAAGTCATGTTGCATGGCTAATATGTAAAGGAATACAATTTCAAATGAAATCTTCTCACACCACTCTAACCTCTGCTAAAATATTCAAACACCATCCCTTTGGTTTTAAGATACACACCAAAATTCTGAACAAAATCTGTATAACCCAAACCTCACTTGCATCTAAATCTCATACCATGCTTCTCTCTGTCTGTGCTCCAGTCACAGGGCCTTGGTTGATTCCTTGCGAATCAACTTACATGTTCTTCCTCTCGCTGGGTTTTTGTACTGCTGTCCATCTTTGGCACTTGCTGCCTTACAAATAGTCACCCTTTCATGAGACCTCAATGTAGCTTTCGCTAATTTCTCTGACTAGGCTAAATACCTAGTGAATATGCTCTCATAAAACCACATACCTCTCCTTTGTAGCATTTAAGATAGCTACAATTTTAAGTTTACATGTGTGTTTTTGATTCACAGGTTTCCTCCACTAGACCTGAGACTGTCTTCTTTCATTGTTCTCTACTGTGGGCCTAACCTACTGTCTAATGTGGTGGGGTTGAAAGGGGAAAAAAAAGATTAGAAAAGAAAAAGCAAAACATGAATTGGAGTGGGTAAAGAAAAGAAAAGAGATAAAAGGAAATAGTAATAGTTTAAAGAATAAAATCAGTATAATAATGGTTTAGGAAGCGGAAGTTCATCTATTTTTAAAACAGATGAACAAAAAGTAAGATCTAAGTATGATAAAGTAGAAATATTTATACATAGGTAAAACAGTGAAGTAAATAAAGGACTTAGAAGAAGCAGAAATAAGACCTGGGACAAGTAACATCAAAACACTGAGTTAGGAAAAGGAAGGTGCTCAAGAGGAGTGAGAACAAACCTTACCTGACAGGGTCTTGTCCAGGCTGCTTCCAAACAGGGGCTTCAAAGATGAGACAAGGTCAAAGGAAAAGAAGGAAGAAGGAGAGGGGTCAGAATTAGTCCATGGGCTGTAAGAGCTTTAGGCCACAGAAATACTATGTTTGCTTTCTTTTCAGAGAAAGGTTTAGGTTGACTTGTGAAGGATGCCAAATGTTTGTTTGGCAGAGTGGTAACACAGAGAGAAAATATTATTTCCTAGCAGCCTTCTCTGCAAGAAAGAGACCTGTAAATCTCTAAAGAGCATGTTGAGGTTAAAAGGTAGCCACAGTTGGATTATCAGGCTTTTGTTTTGCCTAGAGCGTGTAAGGCGTGTAAGGTGAAGGCTAGAGGAGAATTATGAAAGGAGAAGAGATTTTCAGAGGTCCTGCTGCAGTAGAGAGAGGAAAGCCAAGGAGGGGGGAAACTTTTTTTTCATTGAAGTATAGTTGACAAAACAATGTCACGTTAGTTTCAGATGTACACATCGTGATTGGATAAGCTTATAAGTTATGTTAGGCTCACAAGTGTTGCTATTATCTATCACTGTATGACACTCTTAAAATACTGTTGACTCTACTCCCTTTTGTCCCCGTGACTTGATCATTCCAATAACTGGAAGCATGTATTCCCCCCTCCTCTTCTCCCATTTTGCCTATCACTCACCCCGTCCCATCCAAGAGGGAAGGGATTTCACGGAGAGATGACGGTTAAGAAGAGGACCTCAGTTTTAGGTGATACCTATGGCTGATTTTGATCATGTGCCCCCGATTCATAAGCAACAGAAGAAGATAGTGTAAGGGATCAATAACCATAGAACTGACATAGAATACAGTGACAGGAGTTCAGTTTTGGAGTCAAACTGATCTGGGTTCAAAACATACCTCTTACATCCTGTTAGTGTCATCTTTTATGCTTCTCAGACTAGAGTAAAAATACAGAGATGTGATCAGTCTTTTGGTCCTTTGTAAAAACTACTAATTTTACTAGTAGTAATTTTTATGTTCTACATTGACAAAAATAATATCCATTTTGAAGTAGGAAACATTTGCCCGATGATATGGTATATCTGAAATAATTTTGTTTTAAATACATAGTCAAGGATACTCTTCTAGAAAATATTTAATTTATGGCCCAATCTTATCTTTTACTTTTCTTTTTAAATTTTTCTTTTCAAGTTTTTTTTACTTTCCCAACATTTAATGTACTATTTACATAACAGACTCTGAAACTCAGAGCAACTTCCTGGAGACCCAGAATAGTGAATAGTGAATAGTGGTTGATATAATTACTGTAGGTCATAAAACATAACTGCATTAAAAATTTTTAGGTGCAAACACATTTGAATAAACAAACACACAATGCAGAAACACAGTAAGTTTTAATGGATAAAGATTTTTTTTCCACTGGAGGGTGCAATTTGTCAGTGTATCAAGATTTCCACAGTTCCTTAAATGAGTATACTTTATAAATAATATAAGAGCATTGATTATTGCCAAGACGCTAATGTAGAATGCTGAGTAGATTTCATGAAACTTTAAATAAGTGAAATTTCACTAATAGGAATCTGAGATTTATTCTACAATATACTTATGATATAATTAGAATCAAGTGATTTATAAGCTGAGTATATTTCATTTTTATTCTCTTTTCTGGATACTATGTATGACTCTCTTAGTTTTTTTTTTTTTTTAGATTATTTATTTATTTATTTGACAGACAGATCACAAGTAGGCAAAGAGGCAGGCAGGTTGGGGGAGAAGCAGGCTCCCCACTGAGCAGAGAACCCGATGCAGGCCTCCTGGGATCACGACCCTAGCTGAAGGCAGAGGCTTTAACCCACTGAGCCACCCAGGCACCCCTCTCTTGGTTACTAATACTGCAAAAGTGTATGTTAATAATTCATAATAAAGAAAAATACAATCTTACCTACATATTACGAAGTTTTGCAGTTGCTTTCCCCAGCAGTCTACGTATTCATTAAAATTCTCTACAAAATATAAATCACTTTCCTGTTATTAGATTTTACATGCAGTAATTACATGGAGTCTAAAATTAAATGTAAATTTAATAAACATACTACTAATACATACATTTAATTGAAAATATTTTTGCTTTTATTATATACCGCACATAGTATGAAGGCTATTAGATAACGTGTGCTTTAGATATAATACTAATAGAATATGAATTATAATAACAGCCAATATTTATTGAACACCAGCCTGGTGTCAGGTAGAGTTCTAAATTAATTAACTTTCCTTTTTTAACTTACTTAATTCTCACAACATTTTCAACAAATAGGCACCATTTCCCCCACTCTGCAGATGAGGAATCTAAGGTCAAGTGACTTGCCCAAGTTGACTCAGTTAGTACCAGGACTCAACATAGGTGGCCTAAATCCATGGCCCAGACTTAATCAATGCTTAATAACTATGTGAAATTCACTGGTACCAACCATGGCTACTTAGATAGTAAGGTCTTGGATTTTTATTTTGAACACTTGCAGATAGGTACTTTCCATGGTGGGGTTAATATCTCAAAAACATCAATCAAATGTGCTTTTTTACTTGGCCCAAACGGTTAGAACTCCTGTTAATTATGATTTAGATAAATGATTTTGTGGGACAGACTCTTAATTGCCTACCTTGGCAACCCATCTTCCCTGTCAGTGACAGAAGAGCAGTATTGGGTTGGCACATGTTACTCTGAGTAGGAGACTGCATTGCCCAATCACATGCAGTCTCAGAGATGCACAGCTGCACAAGGAAGTGGGTCATAAAGTGTTATGTAAGTGTTGTGTAGGATTTCTGGGGAAACTCCTTGAAAAATAAGGTCCATGCCTTATAATACTTACTCCTTACTCTTTCCACTGCCTGTAGTGCTGGCATGAAGAGCAGCTGGATCTTAAGCAGCCACTTTGAGCCTTGGGGCAAGATAAATGACAGAATGACAGAGCAAGAGGGAAGGACTTCTGTCTCCCTTAAGCCTCTATTTTGAATTTTTCTGTTATAGGCAACTGTAGTTAATTATATTAACAGTTAACAGATTTTGATAGCATTAGGAGTCCATTTATCTTTTTTTAATATTTTATTTATTTATTTGACAGAGAGAGAGATCACAAGTAGGCAGAGCAGCAGGCAGAGAGAGAGAGGAGGAAGCAGGCTTCCCGCTGAGCAGAGAACTGGATGTGGGGCTCAATCCCAGGACCCTGAGATCATGACCTGAGCCAAAAGCAGAGGCTTAACCCACTGAGCTACCCAGGCGCCCCTAGGAGCCAATTTATCTTTTAATCTTACCAACAATAGACCACTGACTTACTCAATAGATGTGACTCTACCATGAGGTCATCAATTATTTTTTCAGACTACATTAATTTTTAATATTTTTTAAGCTAGTAACATTGGTTATTTTTTTACACCATAATTTCCTTGAAGATCATTTCTACCTGTAGTTCAAAATTAATTGTACAAATTGTTCTACTCAGGTTAACAATTTGTGACCCACTTTTAAGTTGTCAATTATTTAAAATGTTTTAATTCTTGCCAGGTTATATTTCCCTTTTTGTAACCAGGAAGAATACTATGGCGCACTTTTCTTGCGGTCAAATAAACTAAAAAGTATTTTTTGAGATTAGTATCATGGCTTTGCAGTAAAGAATAAGTATGACACAGTTATTTTCTATAAAGGAAATCATAAAATTCATTTCTTGGCATATCCTCTTCGCTCAGACACAAGCCTAGCTTCTGCTGTCCTCTCCTTAAACGTGCTGCCAGCCTCTTATTTAAAGGAAAAGAATAATGAGGGTTGTCTCAGGGCCCTTTCCTTGTGGTTTAATAGAAGTTTGGGGGAGAAATCCCATAAACTTCACTCTAGATTAGATGGCCAAAAGTCTTGGGAATTATGAAGATCACACAGGTTTTAAGATTTTGCATATGTAACAATAACAGTAGCAAGGTAGTATGTTGTTAATAATACCATCTTACTTATGTTGTACTTATGTATTTGGCACAGAACTAAGTGATTTGTATGTAATGTCATTTGATCTTCACAATACTCTGAGAGGTAGCTGAGGGAACTGAATCACAATAATACTAAATATCTTGCTCTAGATCACTCAGCTAAAGTAGAAATATCAGGACTTGAACCCATGTTTTTTGACCTTGCAATATTATTATAAAGTATTAATACATTCCAGGGTGCATGGGTGGCTCAGTTGGTTAAGCATCTGACTCTTGATTTCAGCCTAGGTCATGATCTCAGAGTCATGGGTTCCAGCCCTAGGTCAGGCTCCATACTCAGCATGGCGGAGCCCACTTCAGATTCTTTCCACCCCTCCCTTTCTCTTTGCCCCTCCTCCAGCTCACATTCTCTCTCTCATAAATAAATAAATAAATAAATAGAATATTTTTTAAAACATATTAATACATTCAGAGAATTGTAATAATTATTGCATTCAATTAACTAAATAAAAAATATAATTGGAAAAATACACAAAACTATTAAAGATAGTTTTTGATCTATGCTTTTCAGATCCTTTTTCTTAGTATTGAAAGGTAAATTTATGTACATCACCATTTGAATATTTACTGCTTTAATAATTTAACATTTTAACTTTTTTTTACTAAATTAACTTCCAAAGGAAACAGTCATAGCATTCATTCAAATTTTTTATATTTTTTAAATTTTTCTATGACCTCACCATATACAGGTATTAGGATAAATGTTTTAACTCAGATTTAGATTCAGTCTTGGGAAAGAATCACCAGGCATCAAATTATTCATCAAATTATCCCGCATCGGGATCCCAGCTCCATGGGGAGTCTGCTTCTCCCTCTGACCTTCTCCCCTCTCATGCTCTCTCTCACTCTCTCTCTCTGAAATAAATAAATAAAAATCTAAAAAAAAAAAAGCCCAAAACCATAACACAAGTAACAAAATGGAAATAAGTACATAACTATAAATGAATGTAAATGGACTGAATGCTCCAATCAAGACATCAGGTGACAGAATGGATAAAAGAGCCAGACCAACTGACTTACTGTCTACAAGAGACTCATTTTAGACCTAAGACAAATGCAGATTAAAAGTGAGTAGGAAAAAAACTAAGGGACTGAAAGTATTTATCATGCAAATGGAAGCAAAAAGAAAGCAAAGGTAACATAATACTCATGCTGAACAAAATCCCCTTTAAAACAAAGACTGTAACAAGAGACAAAAAGGACACTATATAACCATGAAGGGAACAATACAACAAGAAGATATAACAATTGTAAATATGGTGCACCCAACATGGGAACATCTAAATATATAAAGTAGCTAATCAACCATAAAGGAAGTTATTGATAGTAATATGATAATAAGAGGGGACTTTAACACCCTACTTACATCAATGGAAAGATCATTCAAAAAGAAAATTATAAGGTACCAGATGCTTTGAATGACACACTGAACCAGATGGATCAGATACATTCAGAACATTCCATCCTCAAAGAGCAGCATATACATTCTTTATAAATGCACATGGAATATTCTCTGGCAAAGATTACATATTGGACCATAAAACAAGTCTCCAAAAATTCAGAAGATCAAAGTCATACCATGCATCTTTTCTGACCACAAAAGTATAAATCTAGAAATCAACCACAGGAAAAAATCTGGAACAAACAGAAATGCATGCAGGTTAAATAAAATGTACTGGAGGACTTTGTTGCATAGCAACAGACTATCAATATGCTTGTAAATCACCATCTAAAAGTATCCATCATTGAAGAAGCACTAATAGACAAATGACAACTCAACTTGTCATCAGTCAGCTTCTGTATCAGCCACTCCAGTACTAGTAAAACGATTGCAGGAATAGGAAGCTATGACACAGGAATGAAAGCTATTCATGGTCCCAACAACATAAGGTTTGTTTATTCAATTACTGCTCCTCCTGGAAGTCCAAACTGATAGCAATGGAGAACAACACTGAAATATTCTATAAGGAAACTAACCAGCCAGCTGGTAAGATACATTAGATGTTTCTCACTGTCCAAGTTTAGAGATTTTCCTGTTATCCTTATGTTACTGATTTTTTTTTGTTTAATTTTTTTTTTGGTATATGGTTAGAGAATAAGCTATTTCAATTATTTTCAATTGAGGTTTTTTTATAGCACAGGTTGTGGTCTATCTTGATATGTGTTCCAAGTGAGCCTGTGAAGAATGTGTATTCTGCTGTTGTTGGGTAAAATGTTCTATAAATGTAAATTAGATCACACTGGTTTATTATGTTTTTGTGTTCTCCTATTTCTTTGCTGAATTTCCATATTTTTGCATCAACTTTTAATAAAGGGGTGTTGAAGTCTCTAACTATAATTACAGACATGTCAATTTCTCTTCAGTTTTATCAGCTTTTGCTTTACTTATTTTGCAGCTCTGATTTTTGGTATAGACACATTTAAGATTGTATTTTTATTTCTGGTGTGTATAATGTTTCTCTCAAGGAATTTTCTTTTCTTTGAAGTCAAATTAAAAGAACATTAATATAGCCACTCTGCTTTCCTTCAAGTAATATTTACATTATGTATCCTCTTTCATTTTTTTTTCAATCTGCCTATATTGTTATAGAGAGAATTTATAATTAGCCCATGACGTTAGACTCACTTTGTGAATCTCAGTCTTTTAATTGGTGAATTTTGTCTATTTATATTTAATACAATTATTGATACATTAGGGTGAAAGTCTGACATTATAGTTTTTGTTTTCTCTTATTTCTCTTTTTTTTCTGTCTTGGTGTGGGTCATAATTCCATTTTGATTTATCTGTAGTGCTTTTTGTTTGTTTTGGTCATTGTATTTTTAGTTCTAAAATTTCCATTTGGATATTCTTTATGTTTTCTACTTCTTTACTGAGAACTTTTCTTTCCTGAAGGTTATGTTCTGTCATTTGCTTCAAGGATGTTTGTAATTGCTCAATGAGGCATTTTTGTTATGGGTGCTTTAACGTATTTTTCAGATAATTCTAACATTTCTTTCATCTTGATGAAATTCAAGTGATTAGTATTATTATTTTGTTCATTCAGTTTGAGATCTTTCTGGTTCTTGCTATGAGAGTATTATTTTATGGAAACCCAGAAATTTGCATATTATGTTAAGAGATTCTGGGTCTTATTTAAACCTTCTGTGTTAGTTGGCTTCCTCTGACACTACTGCATGGGAATGGGACAGGTGTATTATAATTGCTGTCAGGTGGGTAGAAATCTAGGTAAATCACTCAGTCTCTGTTGACACCCAAGAGTGGTGTAACTTTTTTGGCTGAGAAAGGAAGAAATGTCTCACTGCTCTCATGGGCCTTCACTAACATGATAGCAGTGGGAGTGATCTAATTAATTCTGGGCAATGGCAAACATTTTGATTTTTCTATAGGCTCCTATGATACCATCCCATGAGGAGGGATGCTTCATAACTGAATGTGGTTAGAAATACAGGCTCCCCTCATAGTCTCCACTAGCAATATGGGGAAGGGCCTATTACTACTGAGTGGGTATAAATACTAGTCCCCTGCTTAGTCTTCTCCAACAACACCTCAGCAGGAGAGTTGGGGTGACTTGTTACAGCCTAGTGGAATGAAAGTCTGGGCTCCCCACTTGACCTTTGCTGGAATCAGTAGAAGTGGGACCACAGTTTTTTTCTATGGTATTTGGCTAGACTTGAGTGGTTGTTTAAAAGTTTTCTGTCTTGCTTGGTTGTCTCTTTCCTGGTCTTTTGGTGAGAGAGGGCAGGCTTTTTTTGGAGCTCTGTTTGTCTACACCCACTGGCATTTCTGAGCTGCTGGTTTTTTGAGTTCCAAGTCTGGGATGTTGATGACAAACAAAACAACAAAACAAAACAAAACACCCAAGGAACTAAATCCTTTTCATTTCTTGAGCCCTGAGTACACCAGCCAGCCTGCTTTCTTCTCTCTCTCTCTAGAGTCTCTTTATGTTTGCTTTACATATACTGACTGCCCAGGGTCCTAAGTTATAATTAGCAGAAGGAACAGGGAAAGTATGTGACTCCATTTTCCCAGAACAGGTCCCAGGAATATTTTTGTATTTTTAAGTGATTAAAAAAAAAACAATTTAAGGGGGTGCCTGGGTGGCTCAGTGGGTTAAAGTCTCTGCCTTTGGCTCAGGTCATGATCTCAGGGTCCTGGGATCAAGGCCCGCATTGGACTCAGCATTGGGCTCAGCAGGGAGCCTGCTTCCCTCTCTGTCTCTGCCTGCCTCTCTGCCTACTTGTGATCTCTCTCTCTCTCTGTCAAATAAATAAATAAAATCTTAAAAAAAAACAATATAAGAACAAAATTTCATGATACATGAGAATTATATGAAATTTGAAATTTAGTGTCTATAAATAAAGTTTCTATTATCTATAGTTGCTTTTGTGGTATACTGACTCAGTTTGAGTAGCTGCATCAGAGACTGTATGGTTCACAAATCATAAAATATTTACTATCTGATTCTTTAGAGAAATTTGCTGACCCTTGGGTCACCTAATGGAATGAATTACAAGCATTTTATTAACAGAACTGAGTAGAGTACCTCCTCAAACAAAAATAATAGAAAGGGATGTGTAAACTCAGACAGACTCTACTCAGTTTTATACTCTGGTGAATACTGGTTTAGCTGAAATGCTGGTCAGGAAAGATGATGCTATCACAGAAGTTTCCTCCACTCCTACTATCTAGTATCCAGATTTTTTTTTACAACAATCCTTATCTCATCAATTCTTTTTTTAAAAAAGATTTTATTTATTTATTTGACAGAGATCACAAGTAGGCAGAGAGGCAGGTAGAGAGAGAGAGGGGGAAGTAAGCTCCCTGCTGAGCCGAGAGCCCGATGCAGGGCTCGATCCCAGGACCCTGAGATCATGACCTGAGCCGAAGGCAGAGGCCTAACCCACTGAGCCATCCAGGTGCCCCTCATCAATTCTAAGAAGTACTTTTTCCTCACAAGTGAACATCTCTGATGTGACTTACAACCACTATCTTGTCACAGTTTAATTGGCAGCATTTTTTTCTTTCTTAGTCATGCATAAATTAATGATACACTTTACAACTGATGGTGTCTTAAATTTATTGAAATTTGCAAATGATCTGGAGCAATTACAAATAAATTCTTGTGCAGTTAAGAAAACGTACCTTTTTGAGTTTAAGCCAAAAGCTACTCAGGTTATACTGAATGAGTTTTCCTCACACATTGACCTCAAAGTTATTTTTTAAATTCTTCTCAGTGCAAAATATTTTCACCTATAATTTTTTCCAATTAGATGTTTTTCTAGGAAAGTCTGGTACAAATATTCTTATTTTTTTTTCTACTGTCAAAATATTCTCCAAGAAGTTTGAACATCTCCAAAAAACATTTTTTGTTATGATTTTACATGTTTTTGTATATTTTTAATTGTTTTCATGTTATAATTGTATAACCAAGGTTGTCATTGTCATAATGTTGACCAATTCTTATCCTAGGAGTCCTAAACAGTAAGTCCAAAACTAATTTGGAAAGGCAGGATGTAAGGGGGAAAAAAAAAACACCCAATGGTACTATTTCCTACTTATCTAACCTTTCAAGGGCACTTAGCAGTTAGAAGAACATTATAAGTACAGACAGATTTCATGATTAGAAGGTTCATTAGTAAGAAGGTACAGAATACTAATCACAAGACTTTCATTCGCACTGACAAGGTCTGACCTAGCTAGCATTCATCAGTGACAGTGGAATTGCTCCCTGGTGGTATCAACCACAGGCAAGGCAGGGAAAACATGGTTTTCATGGAGGAATTCATCAAAAGTAAGCAGAGCTGTATCACACACCATTGCTCCCAGGAACTCCCTAGAGAGTAGCCAGCATCTTATCTGAGTCAGTTTGTTTGGTCTAGAAATGCAAAGTGCTCAGAGGAAGTTTGCATGTTAAAGAAAAACAGCTTGAACTTTGGAACTCTGGGCAAGCAACCATCACATGAATCTGAATCTTAAATAATCTAATTGACCATGAGTAGGTACTTTAGTTAATATTAAATCCATAAGCACAGAAGTATACACTGAGTTTAACCCTGTAGTAATTATTATAAATGCTATAAGCTCTTATAAATATTCCCATTTTAAAGTACTGTGACCCAAAAAAGATTACTACATTAATACCCATCAAAACTGCATATTTCGGGGCGCCTGGGTGGCTCAGTGGGTTAAAGCCTCTGCCTTCGGCTCAGGTCATGATCCCAGGGTCCTGGGATGGAGCCCCGCATCGGGCTCTCTGCTCAGCAGGGAGCCTGCTTCCTCCTCTCTCTCTGCCTGCTTCTCTACCTGCTTGTGATCTCTGTCTGTCAAATAAATAAATAAAATCTTAAAAAAAATAAAAATAAAAATAAAATGCATGGTCAATGAAGGTAAGGACTGTGTCTACCTCATTTACTACTGTATACTTGATGCCTAACCCAGGACTTTGCACACAGGAACCATTTCTTGAGTGAACAAATCAATGTTGTTCCACTTGTCATTGAAGTAATTTCAACTTTGTGCTTATATGAAGATTATGAAGATTAACAAAACAATAATACAACAAATGTAAAAGTACTTCTCTCAGTTATGGTACAAATGGAAAGATATTTTTCCTGGTATTTAAAGAACAAATATAAAAAGGGGGCTTTGATCTATGTCAAATTGTGTTTCCCCAAATCCGTATGGTGAAGTCCTAGCCTCCAATACCTCAGAAATTGACCTTATTTGGAAATAAGATCATTGCAGATGTAATTAGTTAAGATGAGGACATACTGGCGTAGGATAGGCCCTTGGTCCAATATGACTGGTATGGTTACAAAAAGGGGACATTTGGAAAGAGGCACACAGGGAGAAAGCAATGTAAAGATGAAGGTAGAGATTGGGGTGGTGTGGCAGAAGCCAAGGAACATCAAAACTTACCAAAACTTACAAGCCACTAGAAGTCAGAAGAGAGGTATGGAATAAATTCCTCCCTCATGGTCCTCAGAAGGAACCAACACTGCCAACACGTTGATCCTGTTCTTGTAGCCTCCAGAACAGTGAGACAGTACATTACTCTTGTATAAGTCATTCAGTTGTGGTACTTTGTTATGGCAGGGCCCACAAAACAAATAAGTAGGTCATGAAAGCCTTCCTGAGGAAATGACACTTGGTAATGACACTGAGCACTGAAGGACGATATATCGAAGCATTTACAGGCAGAGAGAACAGCATGTGCAAAGGCCCTGTAGTAGGAAGAAGACTATGTGAGTTATCCCTTGCCATATAGATTATCATTATTTTTCTCACTTATTCATTTGTTTTTTCAATTGGTTCAAATATAAAATGTTTCTTTAAAATGTTTATTTGGCATTAGTGGTAGAAAGTTTTCCCCATGCTAAAATGATGTAGTTGCACCTATATTCTGTTAGGCATTATTTATTGTTTTATCTTTTTCATTTAAATCATTCTCCCATTAGAAATTTCTCTAGATGCATAGTGTTAAGCAGGGGAAAATACTCTGAAAACTATTTTCAATTCTCCTGTGGCATTTTCTTATGCTGTCCCCTTTATTCAGTCAATTTCTCTCATCACTTAGTTCTTGTTTAATAAAGTAAATGTTTTTTTGTAATTTCAAAGATAGTTCAAAGCTCCTTTTCTCCTCTTTATTCATTTCCTTAAAGATTTATTTATTTATTTATCTGACAGACAGAGATCACAAGTAGGCAGAGAGGGAGGCAGAGGGAGAGGAAGAAGCAGGTTCCCTGCTGAACAGAAAGCCCGATTTGGGGCTCGATCCCAGGACCCCGGGATCATGACCCAAGCCATAGGCAGAGGCTTTAACCCACTGAGCCACCCAGGAGCCCCCTATTTATTCATTTTTGAATATGTAGACTAGCATTTTCCAAAAAACTCCACAGTTAGATTCTTTTCAGACTCCCTTACTATCCACCTACATTCTGTTAATGGCCCCTTTCAGATTTTACTTTGAAGCGTTGCTTGATGTAAATTGTACCAGTTCAGCAATGTAATACGTATTATTATATGTAGCACACATAATAATGTAATATACATAATAATACATATATAATGTCGACATTAAAATGATATCCCCAAAATATAATTATAACCACCATTTACTGAACAACAAAACATAGACTTCACACTGCTTTGCACATTTTATCTTATTTGGAGCAATAAATAGAGTGCAGTAGTTAAGAGCAGGACTGCATAGAGACTGATTTCCAGTCATGGCTCTGCAGTCACAAGCTGTGGATGCTTGTGCAATTTATGTAACTTCTCTGAACTTTGATTTCTTCATCTATAAAATGGTGTCATGAGGATTAAAAGGAATGCTTAAAGTAGTCTCCCATAATCCATGGTTCCCCTTTTCCTGGGATCAGCCACAGTCTGGAAGAAAATGACCCTCTTTCTGATAAACCATCGTAACATCAACAGTAGCCCAACAGGATGATACCGTGCTTATGTCTTGCCTTCACTTCATCTCATTATGAAGGCGTTTGATCATCTTACATCATCACATCACTGAGTGCAGGACAATAAGATATTTTAAAAGAGAAACCACATTTGCATAACTTTTATTACAGTGTATTGTTATAATAATTCTACTTATTATCACTGCTGTTAATTTCTTACCATGCCTTATTTATAAATTAAACTTTAGTACAGGTATGAATGTATAGGCAAGAACATAGAATATACAGAGTTAACTACTCTGTGGTTTCAGGCATCCACTACGGGGTCTTGGAATGCATCCCCTGCAGATATGGGGGGACCACTGTATACAAAGTGCTTAGAGAAATGCTAAGCACATAGCAAGCACTGTCTCACAGTGAACTGTCTGTTGTTCTTTATGCAGAATGATGGTGGTGGTGATTTCATTTTTACAGGATAAGGTACTGGTTTAAACAGGTTCAGAGATGTTAAGGTGGTAAAATATCATGTAATTGCCTAGCATACAGTTGGTACTCATTAAATACATATTTGATGAGTGAAGTTATAGGGACAGAGTTATATTGTGAAGATAAAGCTGACATCAAAGCTTGTGCTTTTAATCACTATTTCTCGAAATATCTCTTCTACTTACTTCCCACCAATTACTATCAATTTGTCCCAAAGCTGTAGCATGGTGACTCTCTCTGGCTTCTTTTGGTCTCATTTTCAAAACAATTCTGTCAAAAATGCCTCGAAATTTGTCCCATAGAGCCAGCTTTCTCCCAGAGTTTTCAGTGCAGTATGGGATTTTCCAATATTTTAATGTTGTTTTCTACAAAATCATTCCACTTGGTGCTGTGGTATCAGGAAGAAAGAAGAGAATTAAATTATCTGCTTATTACCAGTCTACTCAATATTCTAGTGTAGTAGTATTTTTTTCTATTGAGGATCTTTATCAGTTACCAGAACTTGAACTGGGTCAATATTTAGAGCAATTAATATTTCTAGGGGATGCTGATACTTTACAAATGGTGGTAGAATCTTTCTGAATGGAACTCATATTGGACCTGGGCACCCAGCTGGTTTATATCCTAGATTACCAGTCAGCAAACTTTTCTGGTAAAGGGCTGAGTAACAGATATTTTAGACCTTGTGGACCACATGGTCTCAGTCACAGATATTCAACTCTGTCATTGTAGTGCGAATACACAGACTATATGAATGCAAATGAACACGGCTGTGCTCTAATAAAATTTTAGTTATGGACACAGATATTTGAATTTCATATAACTTTTGCATTTTAAACATCATGAAACATTATTCTATTCAAACTTCTTCAACTATTTAAAAATGCAGAAACCCCTTCTTGGCTTGCAGGTTACAGAAAAACGGGCAGCTGTTAAGGGTTGGTCTACAAACCATAGTTTGTATTCGCCCACCTCCTGCCCCAGATGACCACAATCCCCATTATCCAGAAGATCGAATTATCATTCTTAAGTTTAAACTACTAATCTAATTTTATCATTTCCTACCTTATGATATTTCATTGATTCTCCAAACTCCTTGGCATGACCTTCCTGGTCACAAAATCTGTTAGTTTACTTCTTTTCGACTTTCAGTGTTTTCTCTTAGCATCCCTTGGTCAATCCTGTCCCAGTTATTTGCCAGTTCCACAAATATGTTAATATATTCTACTCTCTCCTGGGGCTGGAATACCTTTATCTCGCTTTGCTACTTGGCAAATTTTTACTTATTCTTTAAAAGTCTATTTAAGGGACGCCTGGGTGGCTCAGTTGGTTAAGTGGCTGCCTTCGGCTCGGGTGCTGATCCCAGCCTCCTGGGATCGAGTCCCGCATCGGGCTCCTTGCTTGGCAGGGAGCCTGCTTCTCCCTCTGCCTCTGCCTGCCACTCTGTCTGCCTGTGCTCTCTCTCTCTCTCTCTCTGACAAATAAATAAATAAAATCTAAAATAAAATAAAATAAAAGTCTATTTAAAATAGCACCTCCAGGGGCGCCTGGGTGGCTCAGTGGGTTAAAGCCTCTGCCTTCGGCTCAGGTCATGATCTCAGGGTCTTGGGATCGAGCCCTGCGTCGGGCTCTCTGCTCAGCGGAAAGCCTGCTTCCTCCTCTCTCTCTGCCTACCTGTGATCGCTGTCTGTCAAATAAATAAATAAAAATCTTAAAAAAAAAAATAGCACCTCCAAAATAAAAATAAATTTAAAAATGTCATCCCTTCCATGTGGTTGTTTCTCAATATTCAGGAAAAATTAATTACTTTTGCATTCATGCTTTCATAGCACTTTGAACATGCGTTAAGACATTTATCTCACGATGTTATAACGCATTGTGTCCATGATTATCTACAACAATTTCGGCATGAGCTCTTAATGTAAGAGCCTTTATTCTTACTTTCTCAAAACCTGGTACATATTTGTGACTTGATGAATAACTTCGGATGCTACCACAAAAGAATTAGATTCGAAGGTCCACATCTGCCATAATTCACACAAACCTTGTTTTATAATGAACAAAAAGATACACAGCGCATTTTGGAAGGAAAGGAGTATAGGGCTTTGTCATCTTGCAAAACAAAGACCCACTTGGCAAATTAAAAATCACTCTCAAATGTGTTTTGAATTTTTTCCCTAGTGGTTTGGATTTTTAAGGCTATACTTTCAGTTGCGAAAACGATCAATGTTTTAAAGAAATAACGGGCTCTTTGTGCCGATAGGTTCTACTACCACTTATAGGGAGGCCCGGTGAGATCAAAATTCTGATTCTGAGGTTTGGGAGTTTTTTTTTCAGTGATAAGTACTTGGGCACAGAAATATTCTCGGAGCTCATCCCAAATGTCCTAGGGCTGCTAATGATGAAAAAGCTTCAGGTGGCTATTGATCCAAACTCTGAGCCTCCCTTCTACTCTCTTCAGCTTCCAATTCCTACATCCCCTCTTCTTCTTCACAGAGAGGCTACATAAATTTATTTATAGATATAAGCATAATTCCAGGGAAGAAAGCCACAACACATGCATTGGATAAAAAGCTTCCTGGAGATTCTACAGGCTCGAACACCTTGTGATTATTCGCCTTGAATGGCGACTCGGGTCCCTCAAAGAGCAGAGGCAGCACATGAATCCCTCTGTATCCCTTTGCTCTTCTTTGTCAGGAGCAATGCACACAAAACTCTGTGGAATCATTATTCATATCAAGATATAAGAAAAAATTACTATAGGGTGCTAAAGTTTTCAGTCCACTAAGGATTTTAGAAATTAATATTTATCTAATTAATAACAACTACTCAGAATTGTGTTTTCTTAATAATGTCACAATGATCTATCACGTGAACAGATTTTTTTTTTTCATATTGTCTCTCCTACCTGAATCTCAGGCTCTGTTGCTATTTCTACTTCTCTGTAGTGGTGATGACTGAATGAAGGGAGAGAGCAAAAAAAGCCTCAGCTGTTTGAATTTCTGAGTAGATTTCTGACAATGATTGACTAGAACCAGGACTGCCACCTGAACTCAGTAAATCAGTTTTTAAAAAGGTGTCTTTATCATCTTTAAATGAAATACAATAATTTCTAAAGGCAATTATAGGGTTTGAAAATACTAAGTTCATATATGCCAATAAATTAATCAAATAATTGCTTTATCCTATTATGTGACTTTTTAAAATTTATAATATTTGTGCTCTCCCTGTAATTCTAAAAAACATCTCAATGAAACTTCTGCAGAACTCGGTAACACAAATAAGGACATTTCAAAAATATCCAATACATTTGCAGTGAGACTTTTCTTCAATGGGGACTAATTTTTTTCTGTGTCATAATGTACAGTGATTTATTCATTGGATTTTGTTGTTGTTTTAAATTTAAAAGCCTCTTAAGGATACTCAAGCTTGTCATAGATTCTTAATTTTTTTCTCTTTAGGCTCATAATAGGCATTTGTTCCTTTTGGCTGCCTGCATCCACTTCCTCTTCGATAATAACATTCTCGATTCCTGTGGAGGACTTAATCACTTTGCCATTTGCTGTACTTTGGCAGTACTTTGTGCAAATCAACATGCGCTGTCCTACCTCAGGTATGCTACTCTGATTCTCTCTCTCTGGACTTTGACAGATGGGAAAATTAAATTCATTTGAGTGATATTAACCCTGATAAAATTATGTGATTTTTATTGTCTTGATTCTGCATTACCATGGTTCCATTCTAGTCACATCTGCTCTCCTGAGTTCATATCTATTCGATGAGGTATTAAGTACTCTGCCAATAAATTCTTTGTTTCTTAAGGTAATCTGTTACTTATAATCTAAGAATTCTTTCTTAGATATGAATGTAGCCAAGGAAAATATTTATTGAGTCAATACCTTTCAGTGGTTCACATCCTGGCTAAAAATGAGCGTTAATAATTGCAAGAAGGTGGGGCGCCTGGGTGGCTCAGTGGGTTAAGGCCTCTGCCTTCGGCTCAGGCCCTGATCCCAAGGTTCTGGGATCGAGCCCCGCATCGGGCTCTCTGTTTAGCAGGAAGCCTGCTTCCTCCTCTCTCTCTCTGCCTGCCTCTCTGCCTACTTGTGATCTCTGTCTGTCAAGTAAATAAATAAAATCTTAAAAAAAAAAGTAATTGCAAGAAAGAGCTCACAATTGAACGTACCTCGATTGCTGTCATATATGCCTGTTTTGGAGAAACAGACTCTCTTTCCTGTCGTCAGTTGCTTTATTCCGGGTTGCTCAGCTATAGTCACAAGAGAACCTCAAACTCTAGACTAAGTCTTACAGAGCTGCTGATATTTTTGTCAAAGTAGTAAACACTGGGAACTGGAATTAGTCTGGTTGCCCTTAGAATATTCTCTCACATGATTACAAAGCTTGTTCTTTCAGTTTAATTCCTATTATACTTTTTTCAGGACATTTGAATTTCTGCCTGAGCTTGCTGATTTGTTTTTTTCCCCATTCTGGGCGTGAGTCCCTGTTTTGAATACAACCCATGAGCCTGGAGCCCTGAGTACCCTAAGTATAACATGTCAGTATTCTCTCTGCTGTGATCGAGCCCAGTGCCTTAGAGCATGACCACTGGCTGAACTTCTGTTTGAAACAGACCGACTTGAAACCTCCTGACGCTGGGTATGATTGTTTATCTAGTGCTGCTGCTGTACCATGCAATCTACACACCAGCTCATGGAAACGTATGCTTTACTATGCATTTATTTGCATCCTATCCATCCCCTATAGATGTGCATGTGTGTATGCTTTCTGTAGCAAAATATATTTTTATATATGACAGTAAATTCTGTATTTTTGTATTCTTTCAATTTTTCACTTTGCCTAGCATTGAGATACAAAGGAATTCCTACTTCTTTGGCTTTACTATCTTCATTAAATATCCCCATTTGCAAGGCCAGAAGGCCGGGGATCACTCTTTATGCCTCCTTCTCCTGCACTCTTACGTTCTATCAATAAGTAAGTCCTGCCAGGGCTTCTTGAATTGACCCCTCCTCTGTGAGAGTGTCCAGTTTAGACCCTTGTATCTCAGCCAAGAAAAATGTGCTGACCTCATACTTTGACTCTCTGCCTTCAATTGTTCCCTTTCAAAGCCGTCCTCCTGCAATTTATATACTGTATTACTCCCCACTGAAAAAAACTCTTAGATTTTGGGACTCACTGAAGTAGATTAGTTGTATCAGAATCACCCCCGAAGTATTTAAAATGCGAATTCCTGGCCCTACCCCAGAGAACCCAATACTGAACAGCCAGTTGGAGACAGCGGCTCCACGGCATCGTGTCCAGCCTGCTTACCTTCGCTTTTGAAGACTTGACGACAGTATTTCTAGCTTAGCTTCATTCCCTCTCATTCTCCCACATTCATTCTACACTCAAGTGAAGTATGCATCTCCATACTCATTATGATGTTTCCTAAGTCTATGTCTTGCATTCTATTTTCTTAGTCTAAGACACCCCCACTTTTCTTCCACATCCTTATTCAGATCATCAATTCAGATTCATAATTTAAGATTTATCTTAGAGGCCACTTTCCTAAGGAAAGTTAGGAGCATTTTCTCTACACCTACTGCTTTCTTGCATAACTCTTTTATTTGGTATGTAACACATTATACTCAAGGCAGATTTACAATAGCTTAAAGGGCCTCCTAAGGACCAGTCCCTTCTTGCCTTTCTTTTTTTTTTTTTAAGATTTTATTTATTTATTTGATAGACAGAAATCACAAGTAGGCAGGGAGGCAGAGAGAGAGGAGGAAGCAGGCTGTCCGCAGAGCAGAGAGCCCGATGCGGGGCTCGATCCCACGACCCTGGGATCATGACCTGAGCCGAAGGCAGCGGCTTTAACCCACTGAGCCACCCAGGTGCCCCCCTTCTTGCCTTTCTGACATTGTCAACCAGTCTTCTCCTTACTCTACACTCCAGAGCCTGCTAAAATGATTAAAATTAAACCTACTTACAGTCTCTCCCGCTCCTTCTTGCAGAAATCACAATCAAACCTTTGCCCACATTTTCCTCCCTTTCCCTCTGTCTCTTAACTGACCGTGGTGCTTCCTTGTCTGTCCCTGCATAGCCTGCTGTTCCCTCCGGTCTTGGACACTGTGAATAACAAACTACCTTTTCAGTGGCAATCATGTACTGATCCACTGGCCTTACTCTACATGAATAACAATAAAGCTTACATTTCGAACCAGTGTCTTTTTAACATGCTACATGTTTATGTCTCTTTGCTTGGATTTCCTACAATGATGCAAGGCTTACGTGCTAATGTTTTATTGTAGGTTTAATCCTAGAGCAGAAGGAGTGATGAAGTAAATGAGAAAGAGAAAAAGATGGGAGGAAATATAAGATGGTACTTTCCTTAATTGTCCCTTGCTTCATCAGTCGCACACAAAAAAGCTATTATTTTATTCTGTCTCTCCTGGGTTCAGACTTGGTAACTAGTATTTTTCTACAAAATTATGCACTGAATCTAGATTTCCATATTTATTTATGTAGAATTACAAAAAGTAATCTCTTAAAATTTAACAACATTCCTCTTTTTTTTTTCTTTAAAGATTTTATTTATTTATTTGTCAGAGAGACAGAGAGCACAGGCAGACAGAGAGGCAGGCAGAGGCAGAGGGAGAAGCAGGCTCCCTGCCGAGCAAGGAGCTCGATGTGGGACTCGATTCCAGGACCCTGGGATCATGACCTGAGCCAAAGGCAGCTGCTTAACCAGGTGGTACTGAGCCACCCAGGTATCCCTAACAACATTCCTCTTTAATCATTATATCTCTCTTATCATTTATTATGTTATTTTTTATTTGTGCTTTTTGATATTTTCCTTGATATATATATATATATATATATATTGTATTTGCAGGACATTGGGCTCTATAAAATCAGAGACACAGGATCCACCCTCAGAGATTATTAGATGAGGGCCAACTGATCTGGAGGCACAGAGAGAGGGTAATACAGCTTGACTATGGAGAAGTCAGTGACAGGAGACAAATGAGTAAGTTGCACCTGGTTGAGGGTGGGAGAGGTGGGGGTAGATTAGTAATAGGTGAATCAGCTTTGGAAGACTATGGTTAATCACCAAGGAGACATATGAATGTTGAACCAAAGCCTGAAATTATTCTTCTCCATTCTTATGAGCATACATTCTTGTTTATGTGAAGGAAGTGGCCAGTAGTTCTCCTGATTATTGTAGAAGACCTTTCTCTGGCAACTTCCTATGGGCCTGTCCCATTTGTCCTTAAGTCCTTGTTGTTAAAAGACCAGGTTCCTTGAAGGTTTCCCCAAACCAGAGGGCAGAGCCCTTGACTCCTTGTGGGGCTATGACATTGTAAAAGAGAAAGCCCTAGCACTGGTACTAGGTATTCTCAGTGCATCTTTAACAGAATGTCTTGTTTTCCTCTATACTGTTTCTCTTATACTTGTAAGGAAATACCTATTCTTATAGACTATAGATAATGTTCATATCAAATTAATGCTAATTGTATTTAGCTGGAGATGAAACTGAACCAGCAATTAAAATCCATTCATGAAACCTAGCTTTCTCTTCTGTTTTTATAGTTTATAATTTTTCCAAATCTAAAACAAAGTTCAAAAACAAATGAAAAACTCTTTAAGTCAATAGTACAGGAAAATGACATTATAAACATCGTTAATATATAATCAGAAAACAATAAGATGGATGGAAAAGAATTAAAGTTAAAAGACTTCTCTGGATTAAAAAGTAGCTCTTTCTCTATGAATACATAGATTTTTAAACTCCATATGAAATTTATTTTTGGATAGTGTTTACAAATAACCTTTATTGAGAAGAATAATTGATATTTGGGAAGAAGATCATGGAGATCTTCAACAACCTAATTATAACAGAAATCAGTTGTATAAACAAGAAGAATGGATAAAGGAAATATTAGACTGTGGGAACCAAAAATAGAATCATAACCACGCGGTTAAAATGAAGTGAGTACAAAAAAAATCTCTTGTAGGTATTTTATCAAAACTCAATTTTAAGATTATCATTAAGCTCTATTTATCTTTTTACAATTTATGACTTAAAATTATTCAGAGAATTAGACATTACATCTAAAATTGTCCTATGAATTTGGCATATTCAACCATTTGGAAGAAATATTGACCATTTAAATTTATGTTAGTTGAGATAATATTCAACCTTATTTTCAAATGACAAGATCTTATCAGATCCAGGAAAAGGGAATTCATATGAAGCAGAAACATATGTGCCAGGAACTATCTACTGATCCCAAAATTTAAGAATTATTATATTTTATTAAGGATTTAAAAATAAAATCTAGATACAAAAGGGCTCCAGTAGTATAAAGCTACCTAAAAAGAGATTCTATGTCTTTTGAGGATATTTGTAATATATAATTTTTTACATTCTCTAAGCAAAAGAAAACTACTTTTCTCAACTTTCCCTATTCTACTTCTTCCTAGGGCACAGAATACAGCATTAAAAAGATTTGGGAGGCACATTAGAAGTCTTTGAGGAGGGATGCCTGGGTGGCTCAGTTGGTTAAGCAGCTGCCTTCGGCTCGGGTCATGATCCCAGCGTCCTGGGATTGAGTCCCACATCGGGCTCCTTGCTTGGCAGGGAGCCTGCTTCTCCCTCTGCCTCTGCCTACCACTCTGTCTGCCTGTGCTCACTCTCTCTCTCTGACAAATAAATAAATAAAATCTTTAAAAAAAAAAAAAAGACTTTGAGGAGAAAGCTCTACTTAGTGCCCACCCCTCCCTCAATGGTCATAAGCTTCTTAAATAATTTCACATCAAGGTAAACTTTATTAACCCACAGCTTCCATAGGCTAACCCCAAATCTACCTTCTTGTAATTTCTACCAATTGTTTCCAAGATAACGTAGATCAAGTTTGATCAGCAATCTCTTTTGTATTTACACACTTCAATATCTCACTGTCTGAATTCAATCAACCTCAATCCCATATCATCGGTTCCTCTATCAGATCAAGACCATCTATCCAATAGGACCTTATTTCTTTTTTGTCTGTTAATCACTTTCTTCATTACACAGCTCACTACCCAGTGTCTCTCGCAACCACTTATGAGTCCCTCCATCACTTACTTACCCCTATTCTGAAAACTCCTAAATCTGAAGGAATCCCCTGGTTTCCCAGCCATGCTTCCACACCAGACTGCTTCTGCAGCTGCAAGATCATGCCAGTGTGTTTATTAACAGGATTACGAATGAATGAGACTGCAATTCAGTGGGACCCTTCCCTTCCTGCTGTTACTGTACCTGGTAGGTGACATGTTCAGTGATTCTTCAATTCTTACTACTGGAGTACTTAATATTTTCTTCTGTTTGAGGCTTACTTTCACTGGAATCCCATTTTCCCCACCTCCTCAGGAAGCTTGCTCTAATAAGTGTCCCTTATCTTTTCTATATCTTTCACTTTACGGTTCCTTCTCTATTTCTCATGTACTTCAGTGTTAAAAACTTCTGCCATATATCTCCTTTTAACATTGCTAGAAATATTGCTGAGTGAGAAATGCAAGCTGCGTGATAACACACATAGTATGATATCATTATTTTAAAAACGGAAGAAAAGTGGTTTTTATATCTATCAACTATCATCTGTATATCTATCAAACTATGTCCTAAAATGGTATAAAGCAAACTTCACAAACAATAAGGATGGTAGAAAACTATTAGAAAAGACCCAAGAGACCCAAGAGAGGGATGAATCCAGTCCAGCCTGAAAAAAATCTGCACCAGGTTTGAAAAATCACCCCATCCTCCCATGTAAGATGCTTGGAAGCACAACAGCTTTTTGAGTCTAAGTCCCTGTGTTTTCTTTCCAGTGAAGTAGATGTAGGAGGGGCAGAGGCAGGGATGGCATCTGGAGACTCTGGGGCACCCGGTCATTTCTGAGTCAGACAGGGGTCACGGGCAGACTTGGACCAGAACCACCAGCAACACATCAGAGCATGTCTTCTGAGTAAGACCATGGCGCTTATGAAAATTAACGACTTTCTCATCTTCTACCTCAGTTTCTCACTGGTCACCTACATAAAAAGTAAGCTTTTTCCATTTATTGAACTTTGGCACCTTTCCTGATTAAATATGTCTAGCAAATAGTTGATAATGTTGCATGTTCTACAGAATACAACACTTAAAAAAGAAGTACAAAGAATTTGATATAAGCAAGGGTCCTGTGTTAAACAAGTCAGTAGTACCAGTGAGTGTGAATAATATACTGATCTTATGATTTCCAGTAACTAGACACAGAAAATGTTCTTTTTTAACCCTTACAGTTGTGGTGAGCAGGGGCTTGAAATGGCCACATAGAAAAGAAGGTATTTTATAGTGTTTACATTTTTACAAAATAGATTTGGCACCTGAAAATTGATATCCTTTGAAAGGAAGTTCATTATAAGCTATATAGCATTTTATTCCCAATACTATGCATTTACCTTCATTTTTAAAGAACTTCGTTTTGCCACGTTTGCTCTCATAACCAAGGGGGATAGTCTCGATTTTTCCCCAAAGGATAATGGTTCAAAACACCAGAGAGAAACGGGCTTCTTTTCTTTTCTGTTTGCTTCTGTTTCATTTATGAAGATACTGTATTCCACAGACTTCTCCCAACAAAAACAGAAGTAATGTTTCTAGAGTATCTTGTCAGATGTATCACAGTGTGGAAAATCAAAGGAGGCTGAATGGCCTCAGCTGTATGTTTATGAAGGGCAGTAGCTACTGAATACATTAAAAATGAAGACCGAGGGACGTCTGGGTGGCTCAGTTGGTTAAGTGGCTGCCTTCGGCTCAGGTCATGATCCCGGCGTCCTGGGATCCAGTCCCACATCGGTCTCCTTGCTCAGCAGTGAGCCTGCTTCTCCCTCTGCCTCTGCCTGCCACTCTGTCTGCCTGTGCTTGCTCCTGCACTCTCTATCTGACAAATGAATAAATAAAATCTTTAAAAAAAAAAAAAATGAAGACCGAGTGTGTGCTTGTCAAAGGGGCTATGTGATTTGTGTCTGTTGAATCTGAGTGTCAATAAGGCAAAGCATAGGGCAGCTGCCACTGAACAGGACGACTTGGCATTAAAGCACAGTGTTGTACAATCTGGGTCACCTTCTGTAGCCCGTGATTATTACTTGTACAGTTTACATCTGACAATGTATCAGAGGCTGGGCAGAGATAGGAGTAGATTCTATAAGTAGGGAGCTCAAGGCAATTACAGAAAATCCAGGTCAAACTTTAAATAAATGAACAGTAAAATCTACCTGATTGCAATGAACACATGTGGGATTTTGCGGTTTGGGTGCTATATTTGTTAAAAGAATTATTACTTAAAAAAATAAAAAATAAAAAAAAGAATTGTTACTTAAATAGTTATTCATCCTCCTTGAAACTTAAAGTGGGCCCCATGCAATAGGAAGTGAGGAAGGGAAGTGTTAATGTTGAGGTGTACAGGTGGGAGAAAAAAGGGAGCAAAAGAAATAAGACACATAAAATGAAAGGTGAAGTGAGTTTACAGTACATTTTATAGCAAAGAACTTTGTAATGTCAATGCAGTATGTATTAAAATTCCTAGCATTTGCTGCAGTTAGCTTTTTTTAAAAAAGATTTTATTTATTTATCAGAGAGAGAGAGAGAGAGAGCACACAATCAGGGGAGTGGCAGGCAGAGAAAGAGGGAGAAGCGGGCTCCCCGCTGAGCAAGGAGCCCAATGCAGAATTTGATTCCAGGACCCTAGGATCATGACCTAAGCTGAAGGTAGACACTTAACAGAGTGAGCCGCCCAGGCATCCCAGCTGCAGTTAGCTTTTTAAGGAGATAATGTGTAACCTCTGAAGTACACATCTCTTTTTTTTAAGGGTCTTATAATTATGAATATATAATTACATACAAATGAACTCTGAGTGGGTGATTTTATTGCTTTCTCTAAGTACTTTGTAATTATTTGATTTATTCTCTAGCACATTATTTCTACAGTTTAAAAAACAAATTTGAAGCTTCAATTTGTTTAATTTTTAAGCAGGCTAACTTTTATCTGTCTTAATATATTTGCTGGCAAGACATGATAATATTGCCTCCCGTGTTAAAACACTTAATCTAGACTTTTCTGGTTTGTTTGTTTTTTTTTTTTTTTTTGTACCTCGCTTTAAAACTTTTACAACCTGGCCTTAGCCTTCTTTCCTACCCTTACCTCTTAGTACTCTTGAAAATGTTCTAGTCAAACAAAATAATAGCTATCTGTACAAGTGTTGAATGTGTTAACATTTTACAAATGCTAAATTCCATTTAATTCTTACAACAACTCTATGAATAGATACTGTTATAATCATAGGCATTTTATAGAATGAGACCAAGACTCAGATCACATCAGTGTATCTCAGCCTTTGGTGCACATCAGAGAGAGGGAATGGTAATCGGAGATGCAGTTTCTCAAGAACAGCTCCAGATACTTAGTATGTCTCGTAGATCCTAGGAGCCTATCATTGACCCAGCTCTTGATTTCAAAAGCAGGTGATCACAAAGTTCTGCAATACCCAATAAATCTTCCTTGAGACCTTTACTGAGAACATGATGATGCTAGGAATCATTAAAATAGTAAAATATAAACATATCTCTCTCATCAAAGTGATGATTTAGGAGAGAAGCTACGCAATGTAAGTCTTGCAAGAATTATTTCCATTTAATATATTTAACCTACCTATCAAGTAGAATTTGTCATTAATTCCGTTTTGCAGTGGAAGAACCAGAGAGGCTCGTACAAGTTTATTTACTTGGCCAAGGCCATACTGCTAGTGAATGGTAGAACTGGGACTAGAATCCAGTGGTCAGCTCGGCATTCTGTGCTCTTAACTTCTCTGTAGTGATTCCCTGGAAATGATACCGTGGAAGACCCTTAACACGCTGCTCACAGTAAAATAAACATATGAGTTGAATGAATCAATGACTCTTCCTCTTGACTTTTGAAATATGTTCAAACTGTTGTGAAGGGGTTTAAAGAAACTATCACAATAAAGCAACCATGAATCAGAAAAGTCATTTATGGCTATATCTCACTAGTCTTTTACACATTTTGAGGTAAATTGAATATTTTTCCATGTAAATGTCATATTTAGACTAGTTTAAAAGTAACTATTTTAATCCATCTTCACAGCACGGTCATAGTATGTAAATAATACATGGTTTGATGGAACTATTATTAACGTTATTTAAATAGCTTCAGTGACTTTGGGGTACTATCCAGTCTTCTAGAACTTTCAGCAATTATTAAGTGACTGAATCTGAATAGCGTTATTTAAAAAAATACTTTCTTTTTAGTCTGTCTCAAGTATAAAGAACAAATAGAATCTATAAAGATAAGGTCTGATTTATCCAATCTCAATGCCATTATCAAGAAAGACCTGAGTTCGCTCAATGAGTCACAGAAGGTTATGCTACACGTGTGGAGACATTTAAAAGTTTGGTATTCACTGTGCTAGTTAATTAATATCCTTGCAACAAATAGCATGTTGTAAATTGCCTACATAATTATTACAGAAAAAAGTATATTTGCTCCTTCATAATTATCTCATTGGCTTATAATAAAATAGTTTCTACTTCATGAAGGTTACTCACTATTCCCTAAATAATGTAACAGAATTAATTTTAGCTTCTATTTTTGGATACTTATCTAAGGTAAATCAGATTTTTCTGAAGAATTGCATTTTTTCCTTTTTTTTTTTTTTTTTTAAGAAAGGAGGGGAGAGGCTGAAGGAGAGGGAGACTCTTAAGCAGGCTCCATGCCCAGGGTGCAGCCCCCCCCCACAGCTCCGTCTCACGACCCTGAGATTTGGTGGCCTAGCCAAAATCAAGAGTCGGATGCTTAACCCACTGAGCTACCCAGGTACTCTGTTCTTTTTTCATTTTTTGGTGATTTTCAAAAATTACCACAAATGGTATTGAGATGCCATATTTTGAAATTCAAGTGGACAAGAAAAATAAGTCTTTAGTTATCTTTTAAATGTTACAGCTAATTTCAAATAAATAAATAAAATCTTTAAAAAAAAAAAAGAAAAAAAGGCGGTGCCTGGGTGGCTCAGTCATTTAAGTGGCTGCCTTCGCTCAGGTCATGATTCCAGGGTGCTGGGATGGAGCCCCCATCAGGCTCCCTGCTTCATGGGGAACCTGCTTCTCCCTCTGTCTGCCATTCCCCCTGCTTGTGCTCTCTGCGCTCTCTCTCTGTCAAATAAATAAATAAAATCTTTTAAAAAAGCGTTACTGTCGGTTTATCAGGAAATCTGAGATGTGATTTTTTTCACTGAGAAAATGAAATTAAAAGTATAACTCTTTCCCATTCACACCATCTCTGTTCATCCAGGTTCAGCTTTGTGATCTATACTTACACTGAACTTTGTATTTATCTTCTTTGGCATCAAAATTTGGAATTATTATTTTTATGTTGATTCATTTATTTATTTTTTTTATTATTAACATATAATGTATTATTTGTTTCAGGGGTACAGGTCTGTGAATCATCAGGTTACACATTTCACAGCACTCACCATAGCACATACCCTCTCCAGTGTCCTACCCCAACCACCTTATCCCTATCCCCCCACCCCCAGGTACCCCCCCCACAACAAACTTCACAAAAGTTAAAAAAAAAAAAAGTTATGCCGTTATCTGTTCTCCTTTTACGTTTTTGCCATACGACTGAAATTAGAGAAGGAAAGTAACTTGGTCATCTAGCACTAGATCCCGATTCTGGATATTGTTAATACTTTTTAATCAATCTTCTAGAGTTTCTTTCCCAATTTAATAAAAAGCAGTGATTTTTCCAAAGTTTTAAAGCAGTATGTTAGGTAGGTTGTCCTATATTCCCTAGCTTTTCCTTTGTTCTCACAAAGTTCTATTAAATGTAAAATTCAAGCCAATAGTTAAAGGGACACAGAATAAGAGAAGACACTCTTCTTCTTGGTAGGAATGGGCAGGAATATTTAGAGCTGAATGGTTTCGGCTGCAACCGAAATTTTCTTGGTTCTAGAAGGAAATCAAGGTAAGATTAGTTGTTCCTAGCCTCAAGATAGGATAATTAATAAATGTTAAAAGTTTTCTATTCAATCACTTCACTTATTCCAAGATTTCTACTCCGTCCTTTTAAGGCTGATACTGTTCTGGGCTTTGAGGACACAGTAGTCAACAAAGAGACCATAATCCTTGCTATTAAGTTTATATTTTAATGGGGTGAGAGAGAGAAAAACCAAATAAATAAACACAATATGCAGGGCGCCTGGGTGACTCAGTGAGTTAAAGCCTCTGCCTTTGGCTCAGGTCATGACCCCAGGGTCCTGGGATGGAGCCCCGAATCGGGCTCTCTGCTCAGCAGGGAGCCTGCTTCCTCCTCTCTCTCTCTCTCTCTCTCTCCCTGCCTGCCTCTCTGCCTACTTGTGATCTGTCTATCAAATAAAGAAATAAAATCTTTTAAAAAAATCTTAAAAAAAAAATAAGCACAATATGTAATTGTGAGGGGGCAATAGTGCTTTGGAGAAAAGCAAAAGATGAGAGAAAGAGAGCAGGTGAGATGTGAGGATATCTGGGTGAATAATATTTTGGCAAAGAAAATAGTAAGTATAAATGTCCTGAGGCAGGCATGTGCCTATAGTGTTTGAGCTATTGCAAGGTGTTCGACATAGCTGGAGTAAATTAAGCAAAAGAGAGCGAAGTAGTAGGAGAGGTATCAGTTACATGTGTCTGTTCTTACAGTGATCTTAAACAGTAGCTATTATGAAGCCAATTAAGACACCTAAGGCCAAGATAGTTTATGTAAGATATTTAATACAGTTATGAGGTGATAAAATTAAGAATTAAACTCAGGTCTGTCAGGTTCTAAGCCTCATACTAGCTCACAAAAGCCAAAAGGTAAACATTCAGGAATTTTGCATGTCTGTTATTAAACCACTCTAGTTTGCAATGGTGGAAGTAATTGCATCACAGAAATTTTGGCAAACACAACAAATCAGGAGGGTTTTTTAAAAAAATCATTATTCCTAGGGGCGCCTGGGTGGCTCAGTGGGTTAAAGCCTCTGCCTTCTGGCTCAGGTCATGATCCCAGGATCCTGGGATCGAGCCCTACGTCGGGCTCTCCTCGGCGGAGACCTGCTTCTTCCTCTTTCTCTGCCTGCCTCTCTGCCTACTCTCTCTGTCAAATAAATTAAAAAAAAAAATCATTATTCCTAGATAATTAAGTATCTATCTCACCTTTAAAACTTTTCCAAATTAAAAATGTTTACAGTTTCAACTGCTATCCCACTCTCGTGACTAATTTCCAGAGAGGCAGGAATTGCTCATCTGTAACCCAGATTACTCACTGCAGTCTTTTTGGTTCTTTACGTAATTGTCCTGATAATTCCTAATGAAGAGTTCTTTTCTCTAAATTCAAAGTCCGTTGACCCTTTAAAATAAGCCTGCTTTAGGCAAATTAGTGAGAGCAGGCAGCTAACGGGGTTGTGTTTACGGTTCAATCTCAGGACAGCTGAATCTGCTTCACGCAGAGACCAAGTCTATTCAAGAAGCAATGGTCTGTCCAGTCAGTATCAGATTTGTAGTTTTGAGCACAAAGAAAGAGAATGAAAACAACTCTTAGCAAATGGAATATCACTATTGGAAAAATCAACCGCGAGTTAGCAGCAATAGGTAAATGAATTATTGTGATTTCTTACCTTTCTATAATTTTAGTTATTTTTCCTTCTAAATGTAGGTAAAGAGCAATTATTTATATTTTTAAATAGGTAGAGTCAGGACATTCAGATTCAGGCCCTAGTCCATCATTAGTTAGTTACCTATCCATAAATGCATCACTTAAGCTCACAGGTCTCTAATTTTCCTCATTAGTCAGATGAGGGAGTTAGATTCTATCATTACCAAGTTTCCTTTGAGATCTACATTTTATGATTCCATGATTATTTTAAATAATTGAATCAGAGAGTTTCATAAGTAAAGGGTATTTCTAGTAATCTCGCCCTGTATGAACTACCTTTCACTAGGTTATGTTGCAGCAACGAACAAACTCAACATTTGAATGGTTTAAAACAAAGGTCTATATTGTGTTTCCATGGTACACTTTAACTGCAACTCTATGTGTCTTTTTCATTTGGGGACCTAAGTGGAAGGCACAGTCCCTTTCCAGAAAATGGTATTTTATATGGTAGAGCCATGTAAAGAGCCATGTAAAGCCATGTAAAGCCATGTTAGCTCATATATGACTTACATCACTTTGGCTCACATTTCATTGTCCAAAGCAGGTCAGGTAGCTAAGCCTGATGTCATTGGACAAGGGATGTATTGAGGCAGAAAATATTTGAAACAAATAATATAGCTTGCTCCATTTTTTCTGTCATTTCCAACTTCTAAGAAGATATTTCTAAACAAATTTATTTAAGTAACCATGAATATTCTAAATGAATGAATAATAAAGTGAATAATAAAAATTTAAAAGACACTGACAAACATTTCAACAAATATTTATTAAGCAGTTAATATGAGTAAGGTATTGACTATAAAAAAGACCATTATTCCCCAGGTGTATCAGTACTTTATGTGGAGCAGACAGATAATGTTCACACATTATCTAAGAGAATATCACACTCTGAGATACTGCCAGAGGTCTGTGCACTAATCTGGGCATTCTTTCCAGATGTAGTGATAGAAAATTTAGTCCAAAAAGGTCCAAATCATCTTGTGATATGAAGAAATGTTTTCTGTAGGGTATAATCAAACTTGCTTTGAAATCATTGGCCCTAATAAAATTATACTTTGATGTCAATTTCAGCTCAAAGTTAGGGAATAGCATATCTAGTTTGTAGATTATAAATTCCTACTTCATCTTCATTTTTTTTTTTTAAGATTTTATTTATTTGGGAGAGAGCTTGAGCAGTGGTGGGGAGGGGCAGAGGGAGAGGGAGAAGCAGGTTTCCCCACTGAGCAGGGAGCGCCAGGACACCTGGCTTAATCCCAGGACTCTGGGATTAGGACCTGAGTTGAATTCAGTTCAGTTCTGACACTATTTACCTGGGGTCAGTGCAAACCCCACAGGTTAAGGGCTCTGTCCCACCAGACCACCCACTCCCACCTTCCCCACTTCATACATCCAATTGCAAGTCCAGGTTGCCACTCATGCTTCTGACAGAATAACCAGAAATCAGAGGCTCCCACAACCATTTTCTCGGGCATGGTAAATCTCTAGAGTGGTTCAGAGAACTCAGAAAAAGTCAGTTTACGTACCCAATTATGGATGTATTGTAAAAGGATATAGCTCTGGAAGAGTAAGATGGAAGAGATGCATAGGGCAAGGGATGGAAGGTAGAAAAGGGTTTTTGTGCCCTCTTGAGACATCTCCACGTGTTCATCAACCCTGAAGCTCTCCAAACTCCCTTAGTTTTTTTTTTTTTAATCAAGGCTTCATTACATAGTCATGATTGATTAAATCATTGACCATTGGTGATTAACCCAACCTCCAGTTCTTTTCCCCTCCCTAGAGATCAGGTGATGGGGCTGAAACTTCCAACCACCTAATTACAGGGTTGGTTCCCCAGGCAACCAGCCCCCACCCGGTGGCTATCCACGGGCTTTCCAAAAATCAGCTAATTAACAAATAGTGGTGTGCCTAGAGGGCTCACTATGATTAACAAGACACTCCTTTCACCTTTATCTCTCTGGAACTGTTTCAGGAACTAAGGGCAAAAAGACAGAATATCATAAATATGATGCTTCGTTGGCTGGTGGGAAACTACAAGAGTTTTAGGAGCTGTGTGCCAGGAACTATGGATGAAGAGTTGTATTACAGTTATATCACAACCTCCACCAGAGGTTGGTCAAAAAAAAAAGAAAAAGAAAAAGAAAAGCTTTACATTTTAGGTATCAGTGCCTAAAAATTGCATCAAACGCACTATTGCAAGAAGCTATTGTTAAGAGACAAATTGAAGCAAATTACACATTTTAAGTTTATTTGAGCAAAAAAAAATCTATTTGAATCAGGCGGTGCTAAATGGGACAGGGTTAGGAGCATTTCCCTGACAAAGAGCTAGGGGAAGGACTGTTACAGAGAGCGGGCTGAAGCAAAATGAGGCAATTATTTGGCCAATGCTTAAGGCCTTGCTTTTATTTAAGAAAGCCTGGCTGGCTGTTTGTGATTGGTTGTCCTTAGATTTTGATTTCTTAACCTTGAGGCATTACAGGTATAGGTCTTGGTTTGTTTACAAGGCTTGCGAAGGCATTCGAGCCATCTCAGTGTAGTGGCCTCCATGTTTAATTAATACTTTCTGGACTAAAAGCCTTAAGAAAGGTCTCTTTAATCTGCCTCTTATATTATTGACCGTATCTCTACATTTTCTCCTAAGCTAATCATGAGATAATTAAAGAACTATTTTCTCTATCTATAAACTTAAGTAATTATAGAAATAAATAGAAATGTTCTCCTAACTAACCTCATTATATCTGATTTATTTTGCCTCCTGGGTTCCTTTATGCAACCCTCTATGAAGAACTGAAAACAGGGTGTGTATGTGCATTTAATTTTCCGCTCAGCAACAGCAGCTAGCTGACTAGCTGTTGGAACTGCTTGAGGTTCTGAAGTCCTAGAACTAAAGGAAAGTGTACATAAACTTGCTTCTTTCTCTAGACTTGGAAGAGCGAGAAGAGAGGCAGATGTGTCCATGTCCAGGCACTGTCCAAAAAACAGAAGCAACCCAGTAAGCCCTACCTTTTTATCCTCATATAACTTGTGTTTGGATCTAAATAAATCTTGAGGATCCTATTTATTTTCAAATTAGGGGAGTCAATGATTCATACTTTCCTTGGATGTCACCTGTCTTGTCCAGGTCAGGTATTATACTGAGTAGTTGACATAGCTTATCTCATTTAATACAAAACTTGTGATAAATTATTCTCATTTTGCCTAGAAATCTAAGGCTTAGAGAGGAAAAGTAAAGCCACTCACTATAATAGTTCATTCAAATATCTAAAAATTTTTTTTGTTTAATGTACTTTTCAATATAGCCATATCACACATTCAGAATTTGGAAATATTGATTCCAGTATTCGCAAGACCTCTTAAACATTGTGTAATTAAAACTTCTGGTCTCTCAGAATTATATACCCCTTATATAGATAGAATAAGACAATTCTGCCTCCAGATTTTTGGCTTTATGAAGGAAAACATTAATGTAAATATAACTGGCAATCATAAATCAGAAAACATAATCAAGGGAGGGAGATGCAAGGGGAAGAACATTAATTAAGCCTGTTAAGTAGGTTCCACCTGTGAGTAATGAGCTACTGCTTAAGTCATGAGAAAGGTATTAAAAATTATTTTTTTTTAAAGATTTTATTTATTTGACAGAGAGAGATCACAAGTAGGCAGAGAGGCAGATAGAGAGAGAGAGAGGGAAGCAGGCTCCCTGCCGAGCAGAGAGCCTGATGCGGGACTGGATCCCAGGACCCTGAGATCATGACCTGAGTCGAAGGCAGCGGCTTAACCCACTGAGCGCCCCAGGTATGAAAATTTATTTATCATGAAATCATTAAAGTGAAATGTTGGTATCTGGCAGCGAACAATCAAGAAAGAATTCTTGAGCCATTTTTGGTGCGAAAAAGGTGGTTTTATTATGTACAAGAACAGGACCTGTGGACAGAAAGAGCTGCGCTGGGATTGTGAGGAAGGGCTGGTTATATACTTTCGAGTTGGGAGGGCACTGGAGATACTGTGAGTCTCTAAGGAATTTGGGAGCAAGGTTTCCAGGACCTCCAGGACTACAATTCTAGCTGTTGATAGGATAAGGTCATTTAGACTGTCTAGTAAAACTTTAGTCATGAGACTCTTCAGATGTATACCAGTGTGTCAAATGCTTGGAGGATGATATCTAACGTGTATCTTGGTGGGTAGAGATAAAACAGTTTCCAAAAGGATTTTCAGATGTTAAAGTAGACTTATAGGATCCTGGAGGGTGGGGCTAATGTGAAGCTAAGGTTGCCTCTTGCCCTCTGCAAAGTACTAACATTGTAGCAGTTGAGTTCCTGGGGGAAGGTCACTCTGCCGGTCTCAAGTTCTTCTCAACCGGCTTTAGGTTGTAAGAAAATTTAATTTTTTTCTACATTTCTCTTGCCTTTGTTCTCCACCTCATTCATCACCAGTGCCTATGCTACAAGTATAATTCTAAGTATCGGCATACTGTATACCCTCAAAGGGAAAAAATGTGAGAATGATCATGAAATTTCAAAAGAATCATGAATTTTGGGAATAAACTGGCTTTAAGAAATTCCAAATATCATACTGAGATGTTTTCTACCAGGCACATTGCTCTAAGGCATTTTAATTTACTCTAATAGGTGATTACTTTTTACTTTAATATTGGAACTGCTTAGAGTATAGCTAGTCATAAAGATAGATCTCATTAATTTGTAGGGTGAATTGTAGTCCCTATCATCAATATAACCATTTAATTTTTAAA
>ML109185.1:50597-86053 GCA_003697995.1 Taxidea taxus jeffersonii
AGGCTTTAAGTGCTATAATGAAGAGTTATTCTCTGGTCAGGGTTGCTCAAGTGTTTTCGTATCAAGGCCCACAGAGAAGGGGTAATATATGCTTAACCACTCTAACCCACACTGTCAGGACTGCTGACAACCAAGGATGACCACCTGGGGCCTCCCACAGTTCTGACACTCCTGTAACCTACTCTTTGCACACATATTTGGGAGAGCCACTAAGAAGATGGGAAGACACTGAAGGGCTTTAAACAGTGCTGAATCTCCGCCTCGGCCACAAAGAGGATGTACTGAGGAGGGGAAAGGCTGTAGGTATAGAGGCTTAGCTTAACAGTGATGGGGACCTGAAACAGTATGGTCATAGCAAAGAGGAGGAAACAGGGGGGACTTAGATTATTTAGGGGGAAATAAGCTTAGCATTTGATGAGAAATGAGTGAGAGGGAAAGGGGGTATAGTGAATGATGACTTCCAGGCTTCTAAATCTTAAATGGTATAACAGCATCTCAAATAGTAAATGCAAGGAAGAATCCAGGTTAAATACCCACAATTGAAATTTTTATTTTGAAATATAATGGGGACATTCAGGTGAAAATATCATGTAGGCAGTTGGAGATGCCCTTCCAAAGCTCAAGAGAAAAAACAAATTAGATGATGAATATTTGAGTCCTATTCGTTAGGAGATGAATATTGAGCCCATACTCTGGACTATTTACATGATAGGAACAGAAAAAGTCTAGAGAGAAAGTCTACAAAAACTTTCTACACAATGGATCAAAGCTTTAAATATGACTGTTCATACCTAATGACCTAGTAACTCCTCTAGGAAAATAATAATTAAAAATGAGAGCAAAGATTAACGTGCCAAGGTAGTTGTAACATTTGTGTATACTGAGAAATTAGAAATAGCCCTAATGAAATCAATCAAACATACTCATACTAAGAAAATATTTGAAACATAAATTGTGTTGCTTTATGATCTAGTATCTAGAGTTACTTTCAAAGATAGAAACACAATCCAGTAGCCAAAATTAAATTAAAGCAATTTAAATGTTTTGTGGTGTCTCTTAAACATATGGAAATTCAGAATATAATGCACAGAAAAAAAAAACTTATAAAGAAATACTCTTTCTCAGGGCAACTGGGTGGCTCAGTCGTTAAGTGTCTGCCTTCGGCTCAGGTCACGATCCCACTGTGCTGGGATTGAGCACTACATCAGGCTCTGTGTTCAGTGGGAGGCCTGTTTCTCTCTCTCCCACTCCCCATGCCTGTGTCCCCTCTCTCGCTGTGTCTCTCTCTGTCAAATAAATAAATAACATCTTTAAAAATAAAAATACCCTTTCTCCATTTTTATGTTCTCAACATCTCTGGCCACTTTCCCAGGTCCAATCTCTCAGCCTTCCCAAAGATCTTTCCTCTTGAAGGCCTCATAGGTTCCCCCTTCTTTTTTCATCTTTGAAACAAATCTCAACCCTTTCTTATCTAAGTCCCCTGTCTTGGATTCTCAAATCTGTTTCTCTCCTTCCTCATGATATTAATTTTGCATCAGAAAAACCCAGGGATAAAGCTGGCAAGTATAAAATGATTCATAGAGGTTGGAAGAGGGGTAGGGAAGATGAACAAATAAAACCAAATTTACTCTAGAGGGCAAGGAAGGGAGGAAAGATTGTCAATACTTATGCAAAAGTTAACTTTTGTCTACCCCAAAATGTGTGAAAAAAAACATGCATAATATTAAATTGTGTGTCATGTACAAAATGTATGTGATATAAAAAAAGGCAGGCAAAATATCTTGAATAATCACAAAATAGAATATTATTTATACTACATTTAAAAAAATATAGATATTCTAACAATAATTTTTAAGTCACAGAGCTCCTGCTAAGAGGAGTTATTTATAGACATAAATATTAAGTAAATATTTCCTATTTTTAAGGTGCTGAAAATATATGCTTAGAGAGAAATCAGTTTTGAAAATATCTAACAAAGGAGAAACAGTTTCTCAATCACAAGCTGTATGACCTTGACCTGCTTTACTTTAAACTCTGTTTTTTTCTCATCTGCGAAATGGAAATGGTGCTAATTTTTCTTATTTATTTATTTTTCATTATGTTCAGTTAGCCAACATATAGGATAACATAAGTTTTTGTTGCAGTAAGTGTTCAACGATTCATTAGTTGTGTATAACTTCTAACTGCATTGGGGTTTGTGAGGCTTAAATAAAATCATGTATGTGTGACACCTTCTGCTTTACCGGGAATTGTGGTCTTAACCTCAGACTGAGAAACTCAAGATTCACAGTAGGCTTCTTCAAGCGCTAAGGTTGGTTATCTTTAAGAAAGTTTACAGGACAAGCATCGTGGTGCACACAACAGCACAGCAATGGTCTTGTGATCCCTAGGTTCAGCTTTGGGTGTCCCAATCATTCTCCACGACGGATGTGTGTAGTCACAAGGAACAAAGTTGACTGGATACAACCTCAGCTCAGGGAAGCCATCGGCTCTGAGGTCCCTTCAGATTTTATGTTGAGCCACAAGCATGTTAACTGTCTAGTCTAATCTTAGGTTTATGCGAAGAGTCCCCATGCTGCAGGGCGCCTCCATTTCATTCATTCCCATTCACTCATTAAACAGACTTGACAATGAGTTTCAAGTGCTTGGTGGAGTACACAGGGCTTTCGTTTATCTTGTACCCAACATAGGTAATTTATAACCATTCCTGAGTTGCTGCTGCAAGACTAAAGGTCAAACCTTCAGGCATGTCTGACTCTAGGGAAAAGGCCAAAGAAACAGCTGTTAACCCTTCTTTTCCAGTATGTAAAATGCTGAGACCATAAGCAAATAAAAACCTTCAGTCATTGCGTTGATCTTTTAAAAGCTGATAGATCAAGTGTTCATTATGATACTATAATTGTTTTAGAACGAGAACAAGGAAATCCGCTGCTTGGTTGGAATCTTTTCCTCTTTGATAGATTTTTGAGATGATCATTGTTAAAATCAGGTTTTCCCCATGCCTCTGTCACAATCTTTTCACTTTTAATAGAAATTTAAACCTATTCTGTCCCTTCAAATCGTATTCTGTTGCAGAAGACGTTAAAAATTCAGTGTCAGAGATTGGGGAAGGAGGACAAGCTGTGATCTTGGGAGCTGGTTGCTGAAACTGGATGAGGATGAAGGCTGCTGCAGTGTAAGGTCCTCCGTAAACTGTGAAGGATTTTTTTTATCTGCACTCAAGTCCCTGCGGAGTAGGAAGTTACTAGATGGTAGTTGGGATCATTGTTTGGAAGGAATGAAAAGGTGAAGCTCCATCTGCCCCAAAGACATGGCTTCTAAGAAGATCATGCAAGAAAATGATAGCTAAACTACCTTTAATAATAAATGGCCATGGATGTGGGGGTCAGAGAGTAAAAAAAGAGACCATGGAGAAAATGGAGGATGAGGGAGGAGATTGGTCAACTTGGCAGAAGATTGATACGTCCAGAGAAAAACAGCCAGTGAAATCTTCCTCTCTCAGGCATCCACTAAGGACTAGGGACAAAAATGTCAAATTCTCAATTCTAACTCATATGTATTATGACATTTTAAAGCCTCTCTGTGTCTCCAAAACTTCCGTGAGATTTTATGATTTTTATAGCCTTGGGGAGTAGAATGGTGAATAATGGTGAAATTGAGCTATAAACGGATGTGGTGTGGTTCAGTCTTGCCTCTCTGCCAAGGCCAGTGTGATGGGAACAAGAGTTTTTTGAGAGATCAAAGTCCGGAAGTTTGAGGTGGTGACTGACAGCAAAGTAAGGAGTAGCCCACGGTGGTAAAACACTCTGTGCACAGGTGAAGCAGGGATGCATGACTCAGGAGACAAAGCTTCTCCCATCTCACCAAGGGAAGGTCATGTCAGAGGAAAGACATGTGCTGGTTAAATGAGGAGAATCATCTAGATAGAACTGAAACTTTCCCAGTAAATTACAATTTTTAATAATTACAAATATAATTTTGCTTACTCTGAATTGGAGGAGAATATTTTATATATTATATGTATATATATACACACACACATATATATACATATATATATGTATATATATATGTTTTCTTGGGTCTCTGTGTACTTCTAGGACTTCTTAGCCAGCACTGGAAAGTCATAGTGTTTTGTTAGAATTAATCTTCAGTGTTATCATAGGTTCTTAGTGCCTAAAGACCACTGCATACCTTGGATGACCTCTTAATGCACCATCCAGCTTTATAAAGAAATCACTGACACAGTTCTCATTTTTTTGCATTATAATTTGATAAATACTTTATTTATATCTCTATTTAAAGCAAAGCCATATGGTTGCCAAAAAAAATTAAAATTTGATTTGATTAAGCATATGAATCATTTACTCTGGTTCAAGGGTAAAAGGAAAACTATTTTGAGTTCTACTAGTTTTCTTCATAGAGTATTGGACATTTGTGAATAAAAGTTCACAAATATCAGAAAATTCTCAAAGTAAATTTAGGATGATAAATTAATTTATAGTGTAATATTTGTATGCTTCTGGAATTCTAAAAATTTACACTGTATCACATTTTATGATCATAGGAAAAGTAAAATGAGTTTCTGGAATATAGCCTAAATAAGTAGAAGTTAATTAAGAATACACTTATCATGATGAGCACTGAGTAATGATGTATAGAATTAATGAATCACTATATTATATACCTGCAACTAATATAACACTGTATGTTAAATATACTGGAATTGAAATAAGAAAACTAATAGAAAAAAAGAAATAAAATATTAAGTTATATTATGTATTATGTTATATTTTAGAATCAGAAGGGCAGAACTGGATAATAAAGAGGTTGAATCTGATAAACCCCAATTTGGGATGGTATCACATAAGTGGTTCCAGCCGTTGGAACTACAGAATATTTTCATCCTACTAAAACTAGCCTAACATATCCAAATAGTCTGAGGTACTACCTGAAATTTTCTCCCCAGAGTTTCATGCTTTTGTTAGTTATGACTCCACAGAAGATTCTTTCATTAGAAGGCAATTCCATATTAATCCATCAATTCATCAAATAGATTTACTTTCAGTTTATTAACTTAGAGACTTGAAGCAAGAAGACCTAAATAGGTCAACCGTGGAAGAGTTTGGAAGAGTTTTTAAGCATGTGAAACTGCTTATAATGGCCTGTATAATGGGGATGCTGATTGAGCCCAAGGCAGAATGGGTATGCTGACTTCTTACTGTGCAGAACAGAAGTACTAAAGAAAGATGTTGGAGGCGGTAAGAAGGCAACATTCACTCATGCTCACTTTATCTATGGCCTGCCTTAAAAAAAGGAATTGCTCTACTCATGAAGGAGAAAGAAATACAACTAATCAAATGACCTACCTGGAATTGCCTTCCTTCTCAGCTATTACAGCCTTAAGTAAAAATGACCAGAAATCCATTGCATTTAAAGGCCATAGTGTGAAGGGCACTTCTGCTTCTGAGCAAATGGAGTAACAGGGACCAGAATTACCTTTCTGTTTGAAGCAATAAAAAATTTGACAAAATATATGAAACAATGGTTTTCAAGACATGGGCTATTAGGTAATGGACAGCCCTCCCCAAGTACTGGGAAACAAAGAAAGTGAGTCCTACATTGCTTGAGCTCTCTATGTTGACAGAGTTTCCAGGCAACAGCATAGGAAGGGGGCACCTGGGCTAAGCCCAGTAAATCACTGAATTGAAGGGGATGTTGAATGTTTGAGGACACTGAGACAGAAAGAATTCACAGTACAGAATACTAGAGAAGATTTCTGCACAGAGAAAGAATATCAGAGATCTCCAGAAGCTTCCCCTTGAGTATTCAGCTGAGTTCTCATCAGCTCATACATGTGATGAAACTACCCAAGATCTGGGAAAGGATATGACTTGAAATGATTACAGATTATAGTGGCCAGCAGTTACAGATGCTGATAGCAGCACTTGTCCTCACTGGCCAGACCAGATAACCTCATGATTTACAGGACATTGGATAGAGTAAATAGGGTCTTGCTCAGTATTGGCAAATAATTAGCTCTAGACTCAGCCTACTCTTGTCTCGCTTCACAAATTTTAAGAGTAAATAGGAAAAAGATCAAACTATTTCCAAATAACTGCATCCCATAACACACCTCAAGAATACTTACAGGAGTATAAAAATAACCAGGATGTAACAATGTAAAATTCACAATCAAATAAAAAAGGCATGCAAAGAAACAGGAAAATAAGACCCATATGAGGATAAAAATCAGTCAACCAAAACCAATCACAAACTGACACAGAAGTTAGGATTATCAAATAAGGACATTAAAACAGGTATTACAACTGTATTACAGATGTGTTAAGAAGTAGAAAGATGGTAGATATACAAAAAAGATTCAAATCAAACTTAGATGAAAATGACAATATGTGAGATGAAAAGTACACTGGATGGGATTAATGACAAATTAGACATTGAAAGAAAGATTAGAGAAATGAAGACACAGCCATAGAGACTATCCAAAATTAAACACACAGAAAAATGAAGATTAAAACCAAAACAAAGTAAAACAAACAAATAAGCAAAAACCAAAAACAAACAAGAAAAAAAACCCACCATAAAACAGAGCAAGGGAACTGTGGAACAACTTCAAGAGGTCTAATATAGGTGTAATTGGAATCCTTGAACAAGGAGATAAGGGGAAGAATTATTCAAAGAAATGATGGGCAAATTTCTCCAAGGAAGAAATCACAAATCAGACAGAACAAAAGAAAAAACAAAACAAAATAAAACCCTTAAAGGATTCAATACCTCCTTCCCCCACAAAAGCAAAAGCCCCCAAACACATCCAAAGCATAAAGAAAACTACACAAAAAGACATCATAATCAAATTGCCCCAAATAAATGGCACAGAGACAATCTTAAAGGCAGCCAGAGGGGGAAAAAAAACATATGACCATACAGAGGAACAAAGACAAGAATGAGAGCATTTCCCCTCAGGTAAATATATAACCGGTGAGCCATCTCCTGGTAGACTGATTATACCACTTTCAATATGGAGGAGAAGTGATTCTTTCCTACTGAAATGGACAATTATTCTATATTTGGATTCATTTCTCCTACCCACCATAGTTATCAAAGCAACACAATCCACAGACTCCTAAATGCTATAGTCACATCATGCTATTCCACACAAAATCATTTCTGTCTTTTCCTATTGCTATCCTGTCTTATACTGGGAATATTGCTGATGTTTAATGTTTAATATTATAGTTTAGCTCATGGGTTATAGTTTAGTTCGTGTCAGCATAAAATTTTGACTCAATGTGGAAAGAAATGTAGTGGGCATCTCCTAAGATGGCCGGCAATGATCTCCCCCACCCCACCCGTGGTGTTCATGCCCTTGTGAAACTCCTCCTCCATGAGTAGGGACTGAACCTAGTTCTTAAGGAACAAATAATGTGAATGATAGGATGTCTCTTTCAATATTAGATTGTAAAAAACTCTTCCACCTGTGGTGCTTACTCATTTTCTCTTGTTTGCTTGTTCTGAGGGAAGCTAGATGTCATACTGTGATCATCCCTACAGAGGGGATCACATGGCAAAGGATTGCCTAAGGCTAACAGCCAGTGAGGAACTCAGACCCTCAATCCAAAGATGTAGGGAACTGAACTCTGCCAAAAACTACACTGGTGACTTTGGAAGCAGATTGTCCCCTGCTAAGCCTCAGATGAGACTGCTGTGCAGCAGAGCCAACAGGATGACCGTGACCACATGAAGGACCTTGAGTTGGAGGTTTCCGGCTAAGTTGTGCCTAGATTTCTGACACACAGGGACTACACATTAATAGATCTTTGATGTTTTAGGCCACTAAGTTTTGAATGTGATCTGTTACACAGCAATAGAGAACTACTATACTTGGAGCTCCTAGAATTGGGAGACTGATGTGTCAAAAATGCAGAAATGGGGAAATTAAAACCATCAAAATCAAGAGCATTTAGTAAGAGTTCATGGCACATATAAGAACAGTTCATGGACTGGGAGCTTTTAAATTCAAAGTCTGATATGAATCTCACAGATGTGACATCACAAGAAGGCTTATCAAGTGAAAATGAGGATGTTGTTTAACCTTTATAATGGCTGATTATTACAGTGGGGGTTTCCAGATTGCTGGGCGTTGGTTAAAAATCTTAATCTTTTTCTTGTATGTTTTCTTGTATGATTATCAAAGACATTTACAAGAAATATCCTGAGTTTCACTTGTTTTGCAGAAGGAGTTAAATAAGTTTCACTTACGTGGTTTTCGTACTCAGGGAATTTCCAAGTCTGGTCTCCATTCTGTATTTAGCATCTATGAATGACGAGCATATGCGTGGAGAGGGTTCTAGTCTTTTCTTTTTCAAGAGGAAGGGCTTTATTATATTAGGTGGGAGTCTACTGTTTTATTTTTGAAGTTTACATATGGAGCAATGGAGCATGTTGATGACCAGTAGGCTTGCACAGAATTACATGATTTTTGCTATCCAGCAATTTTTTAAAAAACCATTTTTGTATTCAGGCAATTTCTCACTTTGTTTTTATCTTCTCAAGATAAAAGTCAGACTTCGTGATAACTAGAGCACAGGCATGAAATGTAGACTCTGTCAATCAGATAGACATGCACGAAACTTGGATTTGGAAGTAGGCAGATAAAGTGGCAGATCTGCCCAGTGGGACTGATCTAATAATATTCTGGCAAGCAGGACGATAGAACTGTTTGGCAAGCTGGTGAAATTCTGGCATCTGGTACTGATGGTTACGGAGGCCAAGCTGCCGTAGCAATGGAGTTTTCTTGTGGTAGGGCTGCCGTTTTTCTTGGCTGCACACTTCAGAGCCGGGATGTCTGACTTTCAAGTGAGGCTCTGGGCTATCCAATATTCTTTTACAAAATTCTTTTCTGTTTAAAATACTTGGAGAGGATTCTGTGGTTGGCAACTAAAATCATTTTTCCCATAGATTATAACCTATTGAATGGCCCATTATTTTCCCAGCGACTTGTCTTTGTATTTCTAGGTATGTATATATGGCTCTAAATGAAGGCTCTTCATGGTTCCACTCTTCTTTTATCTACCCCTGTACCAATACCACATCATATTATTTGAAATTTTTAAAATGCTTTACCTCTCAATTTTTAAGATTACTGACCTAAAAATCTTTTACATGGTTAGCAAGAAATATGGAAAATTATGTTCATAATTTCCTCAACTTTTGGTCTTTTTAAGCTTTGTTTTACATGCATACAGTATGTTGATGATTATTGTATCTTTCCAGTGAGGTATCTCACTTGTAATTATTCCTTTTTACTCCCAATATTTTCTATGATGTCTGTTTGGTATTAATTTAGGTATACCCATTTTATTTTGGCTTACAATTTTTTTGGAGTGACCTTTTTATTCTTTCATTTCAGCCTTTCTGTATCCTCACATTTTAGGGTAATTTCTTAAACATGACCCATATCTAGATTTTGTTTTTATATCTCATTTGAAAATTTTAATCACTTAAGTGGTGACTTTTTTTAGTTCATTATATGTATCATGATTATTAATAAATGTGAATTTGTTTATATCATCTTATTTTGTGTTCTCTGTTTACCATGCTTTTTCATGCTCTGATTTCCAGGATGCTTGGGTGGCCCAGTTGGTTAAACATCTGCCTTTGGCTCTGGTCATGATCCCAGTGTCCTAAGATCGAGTCCCGCATCAGGCTCCTTGCTCAGCGGGGAGCTTGCTTCTCCCTCTACCTTCCATACTCTGATTTCCTCTCTCCTCCTTTTATGTCTATTTTGGGGTTGATGCAATTTTCTTTATTCCTTCCCCACCTCCACCTTCTGATTTGACAATATTATTTTGTTTCTCTTCCTTTAGTGTTATTCTTATAAATTTAACAAGCACAATTTGATTTTTAAAAGTCTAAAGATAGGGGTGCCTGGGTGGCTCAATCAGTTCATTGACTGACTCTTGATTTCGGCTCAGGTCATGATCTCAGGGTTGTGAAGTTGGACTGTGTCAGGCTCTGCACTCGGTGGGGAGTCTGCTTCTCTCCCTCCCCCCTCTCTATCTCTCTGCCCCTCCCCCCACCCATGTGCACTCTCTCTCTCAAATAAATACGTAAATCTTTTTTTAAAAGTCTGAAGATAAAAAATATCCCTGCACTCCTGTTGAATGAATGTCTTATTTGCTTCACTTTTGACCGTGCCATTCATTTATTTGTGTTACTGTATTATTTTCCTTGCCTCTCCTTGTTTTATACTCGTAAGTTTATGTTTTAATTATTTCTTTGCTGGTAAGCTTTTAACATTTTATATTTTCCATCCAATTTCGGTTTTTCTCTTTCTTAAGTATAAGTCTTTGTCTTCCATAGTGCTGTCAGTAAGTAGGAAATGTCTTCCTGAAAAATCATCATTTTCTCCTTAACTCTTGAATGGTATCATATCTTTGAAGGTATGTCTTTGTCTTCAGGCCAATATTGTTTCTTTTTTTTTTTTTCCTTTTATATAATGCTGTATTCTTTTTTTTTCTTTCTTTAAGCTTTTTTATTTAAATATATAATGTAACCCCACCACCCTCTCCCAACCCCTCTCTCCCCCCTCCCCCCTCAGTTTGTTTTATGACATTAAGAGTTTCTTTTGGTTTGTCTCCCTCCCGATCCCATCTTGTTTCATTTTTTCTTTTCCTACCACCTTAACCCCCACCCCCGTTGCAGCTCCACTTCCTCATATCAGGGAGATCATGTGATAGTTGTCTTTCTCCAGTTGACTTATTTCGCTAAGCATAACACGCTCTAGTTCCATCCATGTCGTCGCAAATGGTAAGATTTCATTTCTTTTGATGGCTGCATAGTATTCCATTGTATATATATATACCACCTCTTCTTTATCCATTCATCTGTTGATGGACATCTAGGTTCTTTCCATAACTTGGCTATTGTAGACATTGCTGCTATAAACATTCGGGTACACGTGCCCCTTCGGATCACTACGTTTGTATCTTTAGGGTAAATACCCAGTAGTGCAATTGCTGGGTCATAAGGTAGCTGTATTTTCAATTTTTTGAGGAACCTCAAAAGGGTTGAGGTTGAGCAGAGTGGTTGCACCAGCTTGCATTCCCACAGGCCAATATTGTTTCTGTGGAGATTTGTGATCTCACCCTAATTTTGGTTCCTTTGGTGTCTCTCTTTTCTCTCTGGTTGCTTACTACAATCTCTTCATCTTCTGTATACTGTGATGGGCCTTGGTTGGGAATTTCTTTATTTTTATTAATTTTATTTTATTTCGTTTATCATGTTCAAGACTTTTTGAGCTTGTTTTTTTCCTGAAGCTTCAGAATTCTCATGGGTTTTGAGGAATCTGAGCCTTTTATCACTCTTGTTTCTGTTAATCTTGCTAACATATTTTCTCTTTTTCTCTTCAGCTGCGTTTAATTTATTGAGTTTAAAATTGTTATAATATAGTTATTTTTATCCAGTTATATAAAAGTTGCATTTGTCAGTCTATTATCTCAAGGATTGGGGTTTAGCCTTCTGTTTATTGCTTCTGTTAACTCATTGCTTTTGTTTTCTTTTATGACCTGTGATTTTTTTATTGATTTTTTTGAGAGGTTTCTTTAAAATTTTTATTTTATTTATTCTATGAGAACATTTTGTGATCAGAATTATGGGAGATTCCCTTTGAATACCTTTTTATTTGCTTTTGCCAAGAAGCCAAGTGTTCTATTGATTCAGGAGTTTTTATGTTCTCTTTCTTGTGTGTGTGCATGTGTGTGCAGGGAGGAGGACCTCAGGTCATATGCAGTCTATAAATGGGACAGATGCAGTCTTTTGGTTTTGATTCCTTGGAGATCAGATGTGCAAAGGCAAGGAAGTCATTAGCTTCATGGTTGCTCCCCCATACCCTTGGTAGTGGGGAGATTATTTTTTGGGCCTTATTTTCACTGAACGCCTTAGTTCCAAATCCCTCAGCTCCTTTGCATGGACATAAAAAAATAAGCTCCTGATATACAAGATCCATACTCTGCTCTTCATTTCTCCTCCATTGATGAACACCCACACAATCCTGATATACATAATTATCCTGCTGATTTGCAACTCCTTTGTATCACCTGGTGGTCTCTCTTTCCTTCACTTACATATTTGTTTTATTTGATTTGGTATTCCTGAGTATTTGTAATGGTGGAACTTTAGGTTTATATACATTACAATCTTGCTAAAAATCATGTTAGTTATCCATTCTTGAAGTAAAGATATCTGTTGAAATGGCAGGCTGTTACTGTTTCTTGTTCCTGGTTCCCGGTAGTAAATGTAAATACATTTTAATTGTAATGGACTCTTATCAAGACAGAGGACTTCTTTAAAATAAATACCTTTTAAAATAAGAGATGAAACTAAATATACCATGAATATTAATCATCTCAATTTGTATATATGCCAATTTCAAAATTGGCTACTTCCGTAAGTTTGCATTTAGTAGGTTCTAAGTAAAGGTAATAATTTCAAGAACCAGAATCACTTAACATCTTAAACATTACATAATTAATATTTAAATATCTGTACAAGATGATTCATTTCTTGAGCAATATACTTTTTAAAAATGCCATTTAAATGGGGTTATTAATAACAAAAAAATTAAAATATTTAAGAAAGTGGATATTTATGTCTTTTTCTTCCATTCTAATGAACTGAGTTTTACTTTTTAAAAAAAAAGATTTTATTTATTTATTTGAGAGAGAGAGTATGAGCAGAGTGGAGAGGAGCAGAGGGAGAGGGAGAAGCAGACCCCCGCAGAGCAGGGAGCCTGACTCAAGGCTCCATCCCAAGACCCTGGGATCATACTCTGAGCCTAACACAGGTGCTTAACCAACTGAGCCATGCAGGTGCCCCTGAGTTTTGCTTTTCTATCACTGTGGGCTAACAATCATAAGATACTTTGAGGTAGTTTTTTGGAGCTTTTCATTACATGAGGGAATTTAATATTAGTAAGGTAATATTATTATAGTTGCTATTAATTATTCTAATTAATATAAATAAATTATTTTTCCAATATTATATGATTTTACAGGTTTTTTTAAAGTTAATGTTCTTGATTATGGCAATTATCCCATACTCAAAATAACCTCAAATTACATGGCAAAATCCCATGATTTTGCCAATTGATATAAATTGATCCCAATTGATATAAAATTGACTTTTATATCAATTCAATCATTAAAAATATATAACATTGTCAGATATTGTTCATGCTATTATATTTCTATAGTAAAATCACAGTTAGCCTGAGATTTCATATCTATTTTAAGAGGCCTCATCTATTGGTCTTACTGGCCTCATTTATTGGGAATTTAGTGCTAAATTCCCAGACAGCTGGTCTTTATCTATTTAAATTTTAACTTACACATACTACATTATTTAGATATTATATTTAATAAGTCATATATCATACATGTATGCTTACATAATAGTGTAGGTTTCATTATGTACCACTCTTTCTTTCCAATCTATATCCTCCTGGGAGATGTGTGTTAGATGAAGACTTCAGATTATTTTACTTGAGTATTTGGATGGGGAGCAGTTTTTTCATAATTGATATGAGTGATATCCTCTTAATTCTCATAAAACTACAAACATTTTTCAACCTACTGGCAGGGTATAGGATTCTTGATTTTAATCTTTTTCAGTGGTCTGTAGATGCTGTTCTCTTGCCCTCTAGCTTCTAGTCAGTCCAATGTTTGCAAAATGTGACACTGGGGGGTGTCATCTGAGTACAGAATATCTGCGTCCTATAAGACCAAAGCTGAAAGTCAGGGTAAAGTATTAAATTCCAAGAGGCAGGTAAGAGCATAGATCAGGGGGCGCCTGGGTGGCTCAGTGGGTTAAGCCTCTGCCTTCAGCTCAGGTCATGATCCCAGGATCCTGGGATCGAGCCCCGCATCGGGCTCTCTGCTCAGCGGAGAGCCTGCTTTCTCCTCTCCCTCTGCCTGCCTCTCCATCTACTTGTGATCTCTCTCTGTCAAATAAAGAAAAGAAAATAAAAAAGAGTTAGATCAGATGTAAAAGGAGGGACAACTGAGAGCAGGTTGGGATGTCCAGGTTAGAGCAGCCAAACCTGGAAAAGGCACTTGGGGCTGAAGGAAGTGTTTTGTTATGGGACATAGATGTCTAAGGATACGGCATTTTTGAGCCAAAGCCTGGGACTGACTAGATACTCAAGGACCTTACGATCTCACTGGGTTTGTGTCTCATGATGGTATATTTTGTAGACTGTATTTCACTGGTAATGGAATGGCTCCATTCCAAGCCTTCCTATCTGTGGCACTGCAACATTTCCTACCTGCTCTGTATTTCAGGAGCTTTAATCTAGTCACCCTCCCCTCCTCCACCCACATGATTAAGATTTGTTAATGGAGGTATTTGTCGGACAGAACAAGATTGTGAATTAGATTTTCTTTTAAGTGTGACACATGGCTGGGGAACTAATCTCATTTCTGTCTGAGACCCAGTGTACCTAGGATGACCCTAATAACGGCCTGTGTCTTCATAAAGACAAAAGCCAGGCATTCCGTAAAGTGTGGCATCATATAGCTGGAAGGGAGCTTCTTTTGTTTCTGCCTGCCGGCTTGAAGAAAGATGGCAGCTGAAGTCTTTTGAGATTTTTGGTTTCCTCTTCAGACAAGACAAAACATATTCCTTCATGAATGCATTTCATGGGAATATGGGGCTCTGAGATTATAAACACCAGACTGGGAGATTTGAGTTCTAGAACTGACTGAACTATAAAATACTTGCTTGATCTTTTTTGGGATTGTTCTTCCATATGCAAAATAGGGGTGTAAGTAATGTCCAAAACTGTAGCAAAAGAAAACATTTTTTCATAGAAGAACAAAGCCTTTAGAGGCAGACTGCAGGGGTTGAGTCCTGCGTCCTGCCTCTACCACTTATCAAATGTTTGGCTGGAGGAAACTATCTTTCCAAGCCTCAGTTTTTTTCATCTGTAAAATGGGAATAAGAATTATACAAAAAAGGTTTTTGTTTTTTGTTTTTTGTTTCTTATGGAATGCTTCACGAATTTGCGTTGTCATCCTTGCGCAGGGGCCATGCTAATCTTCTCTGTATCGTTCTAATTTTAATATATATGCTGCCAAAGCAAGCACCACAAAACAGTTTTTATAAAGCTTAACTGACATCATAAGAGTAAATGATTTAAGACAGTGCTCCCGACCCCACTTAGCTGACATCGGAACCCCAGGCTTTCAGGAACTGGTTTCTCCTGGTAACCAAGGTCTCTCTCCATTGATCAATTTATATTCATTGTTCTTGATTCCCAACAGGTGAGTTTGGGTCTATTAACTTGGTCTCCCCAGCATCTGGATTTTCTCATTTTAATATGTAATTTTTCTGTGAGTGGATGACTGAATCCTGTAGCATGATTCTCTACTATGAACACTTGGGCCATCTGAAACCTCTCCAGTTACTTACCATGATCTCAACTATGTTCTTTATTTGGTCCTTGCCCTGTAGTCCTGCTATTCAAACTGTGATTTTTCTCTTTTAAATGTTTTTCTTAATCATTATCATCTGATCCTGTGTCTCCTTCTAGACCAAGAGAATACTGGTTGTGCTATAACACAGGTATGAGAGGCCTTTGGGAGCCAGAGTCTACAAGATTTGATGATTAATTGAGTGTGTTGGTAAAAGAGAGGAAAGAGTAAAAAATGACACTCCAGATCCTGGCTTGGTCAGTTGTGTGGCCAGTGCTGCCATCAACTTCCTAGGTGAGATTTGGAATATGGTGGGAGGAGAAGTGTTGGGTGGGAAGTGCAAGGATAAGTGATGGCGCATGTGTGTAAATTGAATTAGAATGGAGGTGCTGAATATGATGTTAGATCCACAAGCCTCAAGCTGAAGAAGGAGAGGTGCCCTGGAGATTCAAATTTGGGAGACATCAACCTCTACTTAACAAGTGAAGACAGGATGGTTGAAGACTGCGTAGGCAGAGAGAGTGTATGGGGGGGGGGGAAGAGGGCCCTCCAGAAATATTCATTTTAAGCAACAGATTGATAATACTCAAGGGAAGGAACTTTCAAGAAGGAGAGACCAGAGAATTCAAATGCCAGGAATTCAAGTGAGAAAATGATTCCAAGTGCATTACCCATGACCCTGGCTTTAGTGGGTTCATGGAGGGCTGAGGACAGAAGTCAGATGGCAACTGACTGAGTAAAAGCTGAGTAAGAATCACTGGTAGGCATAGACAACTATTTTGAGAGACTGGCTGTGAAGAGGGAAAAGAGATACTATAGTAGCTACAGGGAAATGAAGCATAGATATAAAGATTTTATTTACATATTTTACTTCTTTGTAGAATATAAAACTAATTTTCCAGGAAGCAGTTTGACATTAGTTTATAAATCTGACCATGGTATCATCTACAACCTAGTAATTCTAGGTTGTAGTAATTCCTAGTAATTCCTACTCCTAGGAATACACGCCAAAGGAAAAATCTTCAATGTGTATGTGCAATGGAAATGTGTATAAAAATGTTCATAGAGGGAAACACTGTTGGGACCCCTCTCACTCTTGAGAGCTTTTTCTGTATCTTCACCTAATAAACTTCTATCACTTTATTCCACACATACAAAAATGTCTATACAGTGTTAATCCTAACAACAAAAAATCTTGAAAAAAAATGTGTTGACCCGACAAGGAATATATAAACTATAGTTATATAATGATTAGAGAATACTGAAATGAGTGAACTACTGTTACATGCAAGAATCTAAAAAATCTGATATTGAATAAAAGAAGCATGACTCCAAAGACTATGATATGATATAGTTATGAAGCTCAAAATTAACCAAATCTAAGTAAAATAAAGGCCTAAAGAGGGCCTAAAGCACACAAGATGAGGGCAAAAGTGGCCATTGTTGAGTTAAATGTCGAGAGTCAAGTCTGAGTCTGCTAACCCGTCTCAGACTGACTAATTGACGGAATAAAAAATCCAGGAGAAGCCGGACAGAGAAGTGAATGCGTCGGGCCATAGTAAGAAAATCCAAGATGAGATCTCATGGCAGAAAGTGGAGAATATGAACCTGGGGCATGGGAGCCTCTTTAGGTCAGCTTGAACTGAAATCCGTCAGTGTTAGAAAGAGCATCAAATTAAAATCAGCAGAACTGAACAGGTTACTGCAGTTAAATGCCCCTCTAAGCGACAGAAGCAAAGTGGGAAGGTATGTCAGGCTCTTAGCAGTTAAAGATATATTCTCAAGGCACGCCTACAAGCACACACATTTTCTAAATTTCTCATCTTTAACAAGGCTGCACTAAGTATAAGCATCTTGTATGTTATTAACTTGGTCTCCAGCATCCTACCTGCTCATTAGCACTTATTTGCTAAAATGAATCCCAAATCCAAACAGCTAGGCCCATTATGCCTAATGAAGAGAAAACCTCTTCCATTTTTTTCCTGTTTATTTTTACTCTGAAGCAAAAGAATTATAACTTCTAATATTAAATAGAATATAAAATAACAAATAAGAGTTGCGTCTTATATTTTTATATAGCTCTGGATATTGTTTAAAAGTATCTATTATCTAGTTTTATTCTCTCAACACCTCTATTAAGTGGCAATTCAGGTATTAATCATCCTAAGTTTAAACATGAAGAAATTCAGACACTGGGAAAATAAGTGACTTGTCCCGGGGAGGCTAATGATAGGACCCAAACTAAAATTTAGATCTTTTGATTCATGTTCTCCTTGGATAAAATCTAAATAAGTCATGTTAGAGCTCCATTTCTATTTACTTTCACCTAATAGGTAAATCTATTTTTATCGTAGCACTGAAAAAGAGTATCATACTTGGGAAAAACACTGAGAATATTTAAAAATAGACATTGTGTTCCGGAAAAACAATAAAGCAGTACTCTAGAGATCTTACAACAAATCTTCAGTATGCCTTTAAAAAATAGAAGTCATGTGTTGTTATTTGGTTGTGGTATTGGTAGATCAGGAAATACTAAGAACTCCAGTTCCTACTATCAGAAGTACCAACTAAGACAATCCTGTGCCCAAATTCTCAAAGCCCATCTCTCAAAGATGGAATATAATATATTTATTAATGATTTTATCTAATTTTTAAAATTAAAGTTTGGTTTGGTTTGCTTTTCTAATGGCCACAAAAAAAAATAAATAATTAAAAAATTATTTATTAAAAAATTATCCACTGGGTGGCTCAGTGGATTGGGCCGCTGCCTTCGGCTCTGGTCGTGATCCCGGGGTTGTGGGATCGAGCCCCGCATCGGGCTCTCTGCTCTGCGGACGGCCTGCTTCCTCCTCTCTCTCTGCCTCTCTGCCTACTTGTGATCTCAGTCTGTCGGATAAATGAATAAAATCTTTAAAAAAAAAATTATGTTGATACGAGGGGCGCCTGGGTGGCTCAGTGGGTTAAAGCCTCTGCCTTCGGCTCGGGTCATGATCCCAGAGTCCTGGGATCGAGCCCCACGTCGGGCTCTCTGCTTGGCAAGGAGCCTGCTTCCTCCTCTCTCTCTGCCTGCCTCTCTGCCTACTTGTGATCTCTGTCTGTCAAATAAATAAATAAAATATTTTAAAAAAATATGTTGATACGAATTTCAAACATTAAATGCTTAACCACATTTGGGAGAGACTGATCCGAGACAATGGACTGTAGTGAAAAAGAACATCAGGTTTAGTTGGTAAAGGCAAATATATGTCTTGGCTGGGCCATACTCTTGCTTAACTTCTATAATTCTCATATTCATCATTTATAATTTAGGGGAGTTCATCTAGGTGGCCTCTGCGGTGGATATTGTGGCCTGAATCGCCCATCCTCCTTCCATGGGTCTTTCTGTATTACAGAAGCTGGAAAGCTAAAATCTATATTTCTCAGTCTCTGTGCAGGTAGGGTTTGACAAATAAATTAGATGCCACCAGTTAAAAGCACTTGGAAGGCAGAAGGCCATCCTCCTCCTCTTGGCTGTGTCTGTAAGCTCACACAGCCATGAAGACATCAGGATTTTGGCAACAGAATTCCACTCTTCATTCTCCAGCTACCTAGATAATGGGAGACAGCTGTGGCAAAGACAGTGACAACCTGCCACATCTAGTGTTTATTCACCTGCCTTGTGGCTGTCCAAAGAACATACAGTGGTGACAGGGACAACCAGGCAGTCCCTGACCCTAGATCATAGTTATTATGGCCCTGTGTCTTAAACTCAACAATTCCAATGGTGGGCTCAAAGGTCATTCTGCACTGTTTTGGAAGACATTCCTAGAAGCCCAGCTGCAGCCCACTCTGGAGCCCTTCCCACGATGTTTGCACCTAATTCTCTATATTAAACTTACTTGTACTAAAAATGTTTAGAGTAGTTTTTGTGCCTTTTACTGAATCCTGACACAGAATCCAAATTTTCCTTGTACTCTAATGTTCTTTGATTCTATTTTCTTCATTTTCCTCATGTTTTTAATACACAGTCTCTAATTTTTATGGTAATTTTCTTAAATCATTTCAGTTTCTCTCTGTGTGGAGTCTATCTGTAATGTAATTTTAATACCATCCAATAACTGTCCTAGTTGGTTTGAGTATATGGGAGTGAAGTGTATAAACCTGTTTGGTAATGAACCAATAGCCTTTAAGTTTTTATTTATTTATTTGACAGAGAGAGATCACATCTAGGTAGAGAGGCAGGCAGAGAGAGAGGGGGAAAGCAGGCTCTCCGCTAAGCAGAGAGCCCGATGTGGGGTCCTGGGATCATGACCTGAGCTGAAGGCAGAGGCTTTAACCCACTGAGCCACCCAGGTGCCCCAACCAATAGCTGTTAGAGTAAGGAGAGTGGATAACTATTGGATGTAATTAAAAATTAAAAGTATACATATAAGTTTGAAAAAAAATCTTTTGTGTAATACCACAGTGAATTAAAATGTCTGAAGCAGATTTTAAAATATGTAATTCAGTGGGGGTTTTTTTCAGTGTTTTTTTTTGTAAAAAGCTTTTGTGGTTAGGATAATGACAAGAATTTTGTAAATATAGTATATATTTAAAGTATTTATTAAAATCTGTGTGTGTGTGTGTGTGTGTGTGTGTGTGTGTGTGTGTATGCCCAGAAAGACTGAGAAGATAAATAATAATTACATGGATGTTTGCTAATAATCTGAAAGTTTTCCCCAGGGTCTTTTTACAACTTTTACCTTGGATTAACTATTATATACAGCACCAGAAGAATTATGTGACTTTGTAACCAGCTTCTTAATGTCTTTGATAATCAGTTTTAACCGTAGCTGAAAACCTTACATCTTCTTGAACTTAAAAACTCGCAAATACTGTCAATCCTTCTGAATATGTTCCCCAGCATGCAAGGTTTATATTTTAAAGAATATGCTATAGAAAGATACTCTATATAATGCAGATGATGAATTGTTCATTTTAGAAACTGATCCTTGGGATCTAATTAAGGAAACAGAACAAGAACTGAGCAAGTCTTTGGCTCAATTCTGGGAATATTTTTGAAACTGAATCATAGGGAGTGAAACCAAAGATGCTTAGGGGCAGTCTCAATGTCAATAAAGAGTGTCTGAAAATGAAGAGCATCTGGGAAGGTGAGCAGAGGACTAGGTCAGACCCAGGAAGACAACTGAGCTGGGGGCACATGCAAGGACATGTTTTAGATGAGGCATTTGGCTGGGATGCTCTAAAACAGGGAGCTTCAAATTGGGGTAAATTTCTAAATGTAGGACAATCAGTAGGTCCTGCGTTGTCTGAAGGAAATTACATGGTGAAGGAAGGGTAAGTTGTGAAAAAATTCCAACCAAGAATCAGAAGAAACCAAAGAGTATATTTGAAGTGTCAGGAAAAAGAATCAGGTTGATAAAGGAGATAGATTTCCTATCTGAGATTCATGGTTTTTCTAAAGCCTAGGGAAGAACTTACCCCACAGTAGACAGTCCATGCTGACCAGGAAGTTGAAAGTACTGTGCCGAGAGACTGAAAAAATGTCTAGAGGCAAAGTGGCTGGCATATCCAGCAAGTGAAATTTTTGGTGTGATATGAGGGGCATTCAGGCTGGAGAATTCTCTGCTGAGAGCAGGGCTTGGGCACAGATGCCTCAAGAGACAGGGTCAAAGAAGAAAGAAATTAGTGCTGAAAATTCATTTGCACGAAAAGGATATAAACACCCAAAGTCAAGTAGGGAGAGGTCCTGCTCTGCCTTTCTTGCCATCATCCGCAGTCATTTTCACTGCTAACCAAAGCGCACAGGTGCTCATTTCTAAAGCAAGGCAAATGGAATTACGCCATTACAACTCAATAGAATGTTCTGTGTTCTAGCCGCATCACACTTATGCTTCTTTGCATCACATTAATAAAAAGAACGTTCATTTGTAGAGCCTGATGATTTTAACCCTATAAGTGTGAAATATAAAAATGAAGGACTTCTTACCTTTATTTTATTTGGTTCAAGTTTCTTTTGAATCCACGTGGTAGCTGGAGGCCAGGAAAATAACAGCTAGCATGTATTAAGCATATTTTATTTGCCTTGGACGTCACATACACTACTTAATGCAGTAGTCTTCATGGAACTCAGTAAGTGCTCCTAGAGCTGACGAGTAGTGAGGGATTTAGACCCATCGTCAGAATTGTGGGTTCAAGTTTTGGACCTATCTGTAAGTGGCAGAAAGTTTGAGCAAATTACTTCCCTAGTCATCAGTCGTCACAGTTATCAATGAGGATTATGAAAGCTGTTTTATAAAATTGACAGGATAAAGGGTTTTATATGTGCATATGTGTTTTTAATATGTTTATATTAACACAATACAGTGTGCTAAACAGCATGCAAGTCCCTGGGGATACAAAGAAAAATAAGCTGGGGTTTCTGTCATTGAGGTCTTGAGTCTGAAGGAGACAAATACATCTAAATAACCTTAGAGAAAACAACAGGAACTATGAGGGCAGAGAGAAGCTGCTTGCATGAGGTGGGTAAATAGCATCCCTACCTAGACCACAGTTGGTGCTCAGTAAGTGCTGATTCTTTTTTTGTTTGTTTAAATTGTTTTAAAATTTAAAAACAATGGGGTTGCCTGGGTGGCTTAGTCAGTTAAGTGTCTGACTCTTGGTTTCGGCTCAGGTCACGATCTCACAGTTGTGGGATCAAGCCCCATGTACGGCTCTGTGCACAGTGAGGAGTCTGCTTCAGATTCTCTCTCCCTCACTCCCTCCCTCTCTCTCAAGTAAATAAATAAAATTAAAAAAAATTAAAAGCAGTGAACAGAAATGTCCAAAAATGATCACTGATGGGTAGCTGATTTACACTAATGGTTGATGGGTTACTCATTAATCTAACAGTACTGGAAGCTTTATGGTGCAGTGGGCAAGAGCCCCCAGCTTTATGTCAGGCTCTTGCCCAGCCCACCTTAACTGCATGACCTGGGGAATATTTCTTATCCTCTCTACCCAGTGCTTCCATTTACTTGAGCAAGTTACTTAAACTCTCCATTCTGCTATTTTTAATCTATAAAATGGGGGTAACAACAGGTTCTACATCATAAGATTTTTGTGAAGTTTAAATGAGCTAATCTATAAATAAACTATTTAGAAAAATACTGGCAAACAGTTCAGAGTCAATTAAAGTTATCTAGTATTGCTAATATTATTTTCAGTATGATGGTGATGATACTTTGGCATATTTGTTTGTAAAACAAATGTGTGATTTGTATTATAAAGCTGAAATTTTAAAATGCCTGTTAGTCACACAGCTGCCTTTGGGCTCAGGTCATGATCCTGGGGTTCTGGGATTGAGCCCTGTGCTGCTCCTTCCTCTGCTTGTGCTTTCTCTTGCTCTCTCCCACTCTCTGTCAAATAAATGGATAAAATCCTTAAAAATAATGCCTGATGTGATAGGTCCTCAATAAATGTGAGCTATCATGATAGTGATTATTAAGAAAAATAACTCCTTATCTATGTTTAGCATTTCATATTACACTGCTTTCATATAAATCTAAAAATGTACAAATATGTTTATGTAAATATGGATGTTAAAATGTACAGATGTATATTCGGTGACAAGGAGATAAACAGGATAGATCATTCTGTTCCATTATTCACATTTCGTTGTTCATTTGTTAGAATAGTTTGTATGTCTATGAAGCTCTTCAAATGTCCTGGTGTGCCTTTGCTGAAACAGACATAAAAGTGATAGCTGGTATCCGCACTGACCTGAGTATTTCTGTGGAGAGGTATTCTGCATTCTGTCCTCCTCCTGCTTCTTCCACTGCTCCCACGCCTCCAACAGAGTAACACCACAATCCTTACATTTAAAGAATTTTACTTCTTGACTGTAGTGGTTCAAAGTGAGGACTACAGGGACCTCTTGAAGCTGAGCATGCTATTTACAAGCATACTTGCATCAGTGTAGGATCCTGAATGTAGCTCTCGACACTCGTCTAGCCCAATGTACATGTGTTGGTCTAACATCATGTTTAAAAAAAGAAACTGAAAAAAAATCCACACTTGTACATTGGTTGAGAAAACAAAAATGGTTAAATTAGTGCTCTTTTAACTTTTGCATCTGGCCTGAGAAACATGTGTGCAAGGCTACGGTGTCTATATGGTTTTTGAATGATATAATTTCCTGTCCACAGAGGTGACCCAACAGTGTGGGGTTACAAGAAGTCACTGCCCTATTAAAAGCCAAAAAAATGAAATTTTTCAAGTCAAACTTTAAGTAAGACCCTAATTTTGAGAATCTCCTTCTCGTCTCAAGGAATGAGAGGAGCCCAACTTGTTTGGCAATTTTCGGAGTAGGAAAATACAAGGGAAAAATTGAGAATCTGGGAGCCAAGGAGAATATATTCTCTTCCTATTGTCTTCCCCATCACAAAATCTTTGTAGAGTGCTCTCTAAATTGTTCACCATTTATGAAGTTGGAGAGTGGGGGTTGTCTCCTGTCTGGAAGTTGTCAGACCCCCGCCCTCTGCAAACTGCTGTTTTTGCTGCTTCTTAGATAGACTTCAGGCAACAGGGAAAGGGAATTCCCAAGACGGTGGTGAAAGGAAGCCCCAGGGTAACAGCTACATAATTACCTTGTTGAGTAGACAGTCTACAAGGGGAATGGATTCATAAATTTTCAAAATATGTTTTTACTATATATTGAGAGGCACTTTAGAGTTCTACCAGAAAACTTCTAGATCGATGAATTAACAGATATGTAGAAAACCCATGAATGGAAAAAAAGATATGTATAAATATATTTTCACTGTGGTTCACTGAGAACCATATTTGCATAATTTTGCTAATTACATAGTGATTTTTAACAAAAAATAATAATATAAATATTTAGGGTGATGTGCAGTGGTAGAAAATGTTATGTGCTTCTATTTGCATGACGTCTGTTAATATTCCCTTGGCCAAAGCAAGCAACAGAGCCAGACATGTCATCTGTAGAGTAGGAAAATATATTTTACCCATGGAAGGAGGAGAAAAATGAGTATTTTGCTAAATAATAATCGATCCGGCACAGAAATAAATTTCAGATGAATTAAAGATCCAAACCTGAAATATAAAATATTTTTTCATTTGAATTTTTAAATTTTGCTATAATTTTAGACTTCTATACTAGTTGCAAGAATAGCAAAAACTACAAAATATCTGAATAAAATATTAGCAAATATTTTTTATAATCTTAGAAAGAAAACGATTTTCTTTTTTTTTTATTTAAGTTTTTTTTTATTTAAACATATAATGTAACCCCACCACCCTCTCCCAACCCCTTTCCCCCCCACCCCCCTCAGTTTGTTTTATGACATTAAGAGTCTCTTTTGGTTTGTCTCCCTCCCGATCCCATCTTGTTTCATTTTTTCTTTTCCTACCACCTTAACCCCCACTTCCGTTGCATCTCCACTTCCTCATATCAGGGAGATCATGTGATAGTTGTCTTTCTCCAGTTGACTTATTTCGCTAAGCATAATATGCTCTAGTTCCATCCATGTCGTCGCAAATGGTAAGATTTCATTTCTTTTGATGGCTGCATAGTATTCCATTGTATATATATACCACCTCTTCTTTATCCATTCATCTGTTGATGGACATCTAGGTTCTTTCCATAACTTGGCTATTGTGGACATTGCTGCTATAAACATTCGGGTACACGTGCCCCTTTGGATCACTACATTTGTATCTATAGGGTAAATACCCAGTAGTGCAATTGCTGGGTCATAAGGTAGCTCTATTTTCAATTTTTTGAGGAACCTCCATGCTGAGAAAAGGATTTTCTTAAGCAAGACAAAAAACCCTGAATTCACAAAAGGAAAATACTATCAGAATATTAGTCAAGATACTTTTGCCTGCAAGTTTCCAAAATGCAACTCAAATCTGGACATTTTGAATTGGCTGTTGGCAATAAGACCTTGGGCAAGTTACATAATTAAGTAACTTAAACTTTGTTTTTTCATCTGCAAATGTGAAGGCTCAGAGGTCTAATGTCTGGACCAGGTGCAGAGATAAGGGTTCAAATGCTTAACTCCCTAGACTACATCCTTCCAATGCAGCCCAGCATTTAATTATTGGCTGTTCAACTTAGCAAACATCTCTGAAATAACTCACATGATATCCAGCATACTGCCTTGGCTAATTTCAGATAAGAAATGAATTGGTCTTTTCTTCCTTTAAAGCAATTACAAAACAGGGGCACGTGGGTGGCTCAGTGGGTTAAAGCCTCCCCTTCAGCTCTGGTCATGATCTCAGGCTCCTGGGATCAAGCCCCCCATGGGGCTTTCTGCTCAGCAGGGAGCCTGCTTCCTCCTCTCTGTCTACGTGTGATCTCTGTCTGCAAAAAAAAGAAAAAAAAATTACAAAACAAATATCCTTAAAGTAGTTTTTGGTTCTTCTTAACTAAGGCGCCTTAGTTGTATTACCTAGGATGTATGGTTAGCTGTAAGCAAGCTGTCAATCTCTGTTAACACTTTAACTGGATTATCAAAGTATCTTTAATCTCTCATGGCAGTTTCAGTAATAGATTACAATACTGTGTAAGAATAAGTACAGTTATTTATAAAATGAGTGAAGTTTTAAATACTTTGGGTTACTTTAGATGAATTTGCTTTAATGTCTAGAAGCTTTGGAGATATTTCATTGTTGTTAACTCTGTCAGATATTAAAGTTTCTTTCCCGCTGAAATTAAAAAAAAAAAGTTTAAAATTTTATGTTGTGATGTTCAATGCAAGTCTGAATAAAAGCTAAGGATTTTCTCATACTGTCTGTTCTTTTCTGTAAATTATATTTGAATTATCATATCCTAGATTTCCCATTAACAATATGCTTAGGTATGATGTTGCTCCTGATTTTGTAAGATTAAAAAAATTAATTTCTCTGAAAAAAAAATACAAGACTATAAAAGTAAACTTTGGGATGTAAGGATACTGTTTATTAGTTGCTATTCAATAAAACACCCCAAAAAACACCCCACCAGTTTGCATGATAAAGTATGCAAACTTTGTCATTCATAACACACTCTTCAGGTAGGAAAAACACAGTATAGCTACAAAATAGGGGTAGTTATCCATTCAAATATAAGAAATGAAAATGCTTTTACACTGTACTTCTTTAGAAATTACACATAGCAACATTTAAAAAATATTTTATTTATTTATTTGACAGAGAGATCACAAGTAGGCAGAGAGGCAGGCAGAGAGAGAGGGGGAAGCAGGCTCCCTGCCGAGCAGAGAGCCCAACGAGGGCCTTGATCCCAGGACCCTGAGATCATGACCTGAGCAGAAGGCAGAGGCTTTTAACCCACTGAGCCACCCAGGCGCCCTACACATAGCAACATTTAACAGTATTCTTATACTTTTCGTTCTCTTCAGTATTTCAATTAATGGAATTAAGGGAATTGCCCCATGTACAGTCGTACACTTAGTAAGTCCATGGAAGGAGGGGTGTTCATGGGGTTCCTATGTCACCATCTTGGTCCAAAACTCTTCTTCTTAAATTCGATATAGGGACACAAATTTTTTTGAGCTATATATATATTATTTTTATATATCAAATATACCCCCAAACCTACTAAATTTTATATTCACATTTATCTTAAATGCTATTAAAATGTTTGCGTAAAAAGTGAAAGAATCCTATGGCATGAAAAAGGACCTGAAATAGAGATCTAATTTGACTCTAAAACACTATGCAGTTTTAATAAAATGCCCACTAATATTGAAACCACTTCTTTTATGGACTCTAGAAGCTATTTGTCAACTCTGGCTTAAACTGAGAACATGAAATCATTCAGAGAAGAAAATATTGTATTTCTACTTAATATTGAGTGTCAAACAGGAACAGAGTAAACTAATAGCCTTTAAAAAATTACTTATGTTTTCCTTGGTCAATATTTAGATGTATTAAAATTTTCATATTCTTTTAACAAGGTAAAATTTACTTCCAGTGAAATACAAAGATTTTAAGTGTATAACTTGATGAATTTTTACAACTAGATACCTTTAGATAAGCAACATCACAACAAAGACAACAGATGTTTCCATCATTCCAAAAATATCCCACATACTACCTTCTAGTCAGTCCCTACATCCATAGGTGATCATTGTTTTGATTAGTTTTGTCTGGCTGCAAACTTTTCAGGATAAATAATGCAGGGCAAATGGAAATTAATGTCTTATATTGTGAAAATGACTTTTACTTCACAAATTCCCTAAAAAAGGTTTCCAGACCCCAGAGGTCTGGGTACCACACTTGGAGAATTGCTTCTCTTATAATGACAGTGCAACTTGGGGCACCTGGGTGGCTCAGTGGGTTAAAGCCTCTCCTTGGGCTCAGATCATGATCCCAGGGTCCTGGGACCGAACCCCACATCGTGCCCTGCATTGAGCTCAGCAGGGAGCCTGCTTCCTCCTCTCTCTCTGCCTGCCTCTCTGCCTACTTGTGATCTCTGTCTGTCAAATAAATAAATAAAATATTTTATAAAAATTTAAAAAAAGTGTAACTTATCACTCTCAACTTAGATTTAATATTGTTCCACTTCACATAAAATGTGATAGCTTTACAACAGTAAAATTCTATTTACCCTCTCTGTCCTTTGTGCCATTTCCAACACGCACTTTACATTTATGTATGTGTATGTGCTACAACACAATGACTAATAATTTTGGTTTAAATAGTAAGTTTTCTTTCAACAAAATCAAGAGCAAAGCATATGAAGCCTTTTGTATTTACTGAAACATATTCTAACTCCAGTGTTCTTCATTCCTTCCTATAGGTGCAAGTTTTCTTCCTTTTCTTTTAAGATTTTATTTTTGAGAGAGAGAGAGAGTGATCACACACATACAAGCTGGGGGAAGGGTCAGAGGAAGAAGCAGACACCCCGCTGAGCAAGGAACCCAATGCAGGATTTGATTCCAGGACTCTGGAATCAAGACCTGAACGGAAGGCAGACGCTTAACTGACTGGGCCACCCAGGAACCCAGTGCAAGTTTTCTTCTGATGTCATTTCCCTTCAGCCTGAGGTGTGACATATGCTCCTGAGTGATGAATTTTTTCAGCTTTTCTTATCTGAAAATGTTTTTATTCATCCTCATTTTTAAAGGATATTTTCACTGGTATAGAATTCTAGCTTGACCGTTCTTTTCCAACTTCAAAGATTCCATTCTATCATCTGCTGACTTCCATATGTTTCTAATGAGAAATTAGTCATCAATCCACTCATGTGGTTCTTCTCTTCTCCTCAATCCTTAAGCATCTTGTAAGATTTTTTAATTTATATATTTTCTAAACAGTTTTATTATAATGTGCTTAGGTATAATTTTCCTTATAATACTGATTAGGATTTGCTAAATTCTTAGATCTCTAAGTTGTTTTCTACCAAATATGGGGAAATTTTGGTCATTATTAATTCGAACATTTTTTCCCCTGTTCTTTTTTCCTGCTCTGGAGTTTCAACTACACATATGAGAGACTGTTGGAATTATCCTATAGTTCACTGCAACTCTGTTCATTATTAAAAATATTTTTTCTATTTTCTATTAATGTCTTCAGATTCATGAATCCTTCTTTCTCTGGCCCTAATATGCTGCTAAGACCATCAAGAGTACTCTTCATTTCAGATAATACGCTTTTCAGTTTAGAAATTCTATCTGGCCTTCTTCATAGTTTCCATTTCTCTGTTGAGATTTCTTATTTGTTTACTCATGTTCATCCTTTAAGTCCTTGAAAATATGAAGTTATTGTCTACTAATTTAAACATTTGAGTCATTTCAAAATCTATTCCTAATGATTCTTTTTCTTGATTATCACATTTTTCTGCTTTTCACATATCTACTAATTTTTTATCAGATGCTGGGTATTCAAATGATAGGCATAGGGCTTCCTGATTATGTGAATTTTCTCTAAAGGATTTGGATTTTTGTATGGCAGACAGTTAAAAAAAAGGTGTTTTGTTGTTGTTGTTGTTGTTTTAAGATTTTATGTATTCAGGGCACCTGGGTGGCTCAGTGGGTTAAAGTCTCTGCCTTCGGCTCAGGTCATGATCTCAGGGTCCTGGGATCAAGCTCCGCATCGATCGATTTTATGAATACATAAAATCTTTTTTTTTAAAGATTTTATGTATTTATTTGACAGAGAGAGATCATAGTAGGCAGAACGGCAGGCAGAGAGGGGGGGAAGCAGGCTCCCTGCTGAGCAGAGAGCCCGATTCGGGGCTCCATCCCAGGACCCTGAGATCATGACCTGAGCTGAAGGCAGAAGGCTTAACCCACTGAGCAACCCAAACACCCCATGGGTTTTACCTTTAAATCTTGCATTTATCCTTTGTGGCTCTGTTTTGGTTTTGAACAGCTTCCTTCTCCTATGACATCTTCCTTCCCCTATGGTGTGGTTCTTATTCCTAAAGCAAGGGCTTTCTGGCTTCTCAATGCTTGAGATGTTTAGTGAAGTGTCTCTAGTCTGGCTGGGTTAGAATTCCAACTGTACAATTTTTGGCATTTTAATTTATCTCAGTCTTTCAGCAGATGATCTCTGGTAAGATTCCCAAAAACTTGTTATGGATAATAGATCTTCTGGCTCATCATGAGTGTCCTTTTGTTCTCTGGTGCTCTGACCTGCAAACTCTAATTGCTTCTGCAGCCTATGATTCTGATCTCATCCTCTGTAGCTCAGAAACATTGCTGCTTCTCTGATTATACTCCTGTCACAACATTAAAGTCATTCTAAATATAAATCCCAGGAGCCCATGGGTGTCTTTATTTCATTTCTAACAAAAATTATAGTTTTATACTGTGCTCAATGCCTGAAAATAGTTAACTCATATATTCCACCCCCTCCTTTTTTTTAAGTTATTTACACAAAAAGGATAGATCCTGTGCTAGCTACTCTGTCTTGGGCAGAAGTGGATGTTGGTGAAAGGCACTTATCCCTTAAAATTATTAAACACTTAGTAGCAGCTTAATAAACAACAACAACAAAACCCAAATTGGCTTAATGATGTGTTTAGGTGTGAGAAGAATGCAATTCAAAACTAGATAAGAAAGATACAAGCACTGGGGTGCCTGGGTGGCTCTGTAGGCTATGGGTCCGTCTTTGGCTCAGGTCATGATCTCAGGGTCCTGGGATGGAGCACTGCTTCGAGCTCCCTGCTCAGTGGGGACTCTGCTTCTCCTTTTTCCTCTGCCCCTTCCCCTTCGTGCGCGCTCTCTCTCTCTAATAAATAAATAAAATCATAAAAAAAGAAAAAAGAAAGATATATGCACTATGTGTGATCACAGTGATTATGATCTTTAAGTCAGTTTGAGTAATCCCAGAAAAGCTTTTGATACCTGACTCAATTGAAATGGCCAAAGTAGTCTTTGTTCGCACACAGAGTGGTATTATATATTTCCCGTGTGTCTGCGTGTTACCTACTCCTTGACACATACACACCATTGATGATCATATTGTAACTACTTTGGAAAAAGCTTGGAGTTGGCTATAAATACCATGTCAACACAATTCAGCCAGACACAGTTTTAGAGAATTTCCTTATTTTAGCTCCAAAGCTATGCCTGAACAAAGCTAAAATAAACAGAATGGAAGCAAAAAGTGCCAAGGGTTACAAAAATCCACAAGTGTAAAGAAAAGTATAAACAACATTTATTTTTCCATTGATCTAGACTGAGTTGAATTATACTTCATGAATATAAATTCTCAAACAAAGACAACCAGATGAATCAGTAACACGTTTGAACCAACTCCCATATATCTGCTTAGACTTTTCTAGAGAATGTATTTAATTAAAAATCAACTTCAAGTGCAATGAGTTAGGTTGGTCAGTTTGTACAAAGTACCTTGCTCTTATATCAGAGATTAATTAGGTGCTTTTTTGTGGGTTTTTTTTTTTTTTAGTATTCTTTGATATACTGAAAATGGCCAATACTCCTTTGAGTGCTTGAAATTATTCCTTTTCAAATAACATGTTTAGAAAATGATAGCAATTATTCCTTGTACTGGACAGTCTAAAAGGATAATCTTAGAAGTGGACTGAGCAGGCTCTGCGCTCAGTGCAAAGGGTGCTTGGGATCCTCTCTCTCCCTCTGCCCCTCCCCCATCTTATGTTCTCTCTCTCTCTCAAGTAAATATCCTTTCAAAGCCGATTTTGTTGTCTAATAATTTCTTTTCTAGATAAGTATAAATGAAATAACTTGGATCTCTTTGCTTATAGTACTGCCCTCATTTCTCTCTCTCTCCTTCCCTACTTCCCTCTCTCTTTCCCTTCGTCCCTCTTGCTCTGTCTCTCTCCCTCCCTCTCTCTCCCTTTCTTCCCCACTGAATTTATTTACTCTTTTTTTCTGCTTCATTTCCAGCAACATAGGAACATCTAAAAGCAAAACCATTTGGGGAAGGGAGATGATAGCAAATGAATGAAAACTAGCTTCTTGTCTTTTGGTGGTTACTATAGCAATAATCATGATGGGAGATTTTTCAGCCGCAAGTGGTTTCTATAACAACATGATAGGGTGCTTTAGAAATAGTCCAGAGGTAAATAGATTCTATAAGGGTCTCTTAACCCCTTTTATTCCATAAGATTAGCATCCCCTCGAAGGATATATCTTAGTTGGCTTATTTGATGGAAGCCTTAAAAATATCGTTTTTATTTTATAAAGATTAAACATTTAATTTTTTTTAAAGACCTGGCTTTAGCTGATAGGATCTTAGACTCCTTCATTTCAGAAAATAATTTTTTTAAATATTTTATTTATTTATTTGACAGAGAGAGAGAGATCACAAGTAGGCAGAGAGACAGGCAGAAGCAGGTTCCCTGCTGAGCAGAAAGCCCCATGTGGGGCTTGATCCCAGGAGCCTGAAATCATGACCTGAGCAGAAGGCAGAGGCTTTAACCACTGAGCCACCCAGGCACCCCCAGAAAATAATTGATAGCATCCTTACTCTATTTCTACATGATGGCATTGAAATAGTCTTAAAGCTGTTTCTTTCATTGTACTACCCTAAAATGTGCAAAGTAGTAAATATTCCTCATTATAACATATATTAATTCTCTCATGGATTACCTGAAGGCTCTTGCTTTAGTGAAACCTCCACACTATCATTACACCTGTTAGTTTCCCTGACAGGTGCTAATCTGTTCTAACAAAGGGAGCCTGATTACTCATCCTTTGTTATGCTGTTCAGTGTGCTTCACATTAGGCACGGTTCCTATTCAATTTACAATTTACTAAGTATTATAAGAGGAAGTTTATGGGATTGTTCTGAATTTATGTAAGTTTTAACACAGTAAAACATAACATGCAAGAAAATGAAGGCTCCCATTTCATCCATAAGTCATTCAGGAGTCCCTTAAAAGTGAAAGATCTGTGGGGATGCATGACAAAAACAACACACAAGAATGAATGTGGTAGACTGGATTTGATATTTTAAGAAAAAAAAAGTGGAAACCTCAAATGTAGTCACACATTCAGGTAAATTTACGAAGATGGGGATTAAGATTGTTTGGTTCAGTTCAATAATGAATTACTGATTATCTACTCCATGCTGGATACTGAAGGTATATATAATGATGAAAAAAATTTTAAAAACTAGATTATTAAATATTAAATAAACTTATTTTAAAAACTAAATTATCATATCAAGTAAGGATACTATGTTACTAAATATTAATTGACTTTTAAAATTTATTGATTTGAAATTAATAAATTATTTGCTTGGATTCATCTTTCTTCTTTTGCCACTTAACCCCCATATACTTTAAGTGCAAAGGCATATCCATGCCTTCCTAAAAGAAATGATTACTGGCACATTTGAGCAAGGGTGATTCCATCTGCAGAATGAGACTTTATGTCTTCACATGGAGTTTCACTTCCATGCTTTTTCTACAATAGAGCTATCCTTATACTTTACTATTTTCTATTTAGTGAAGCTGCCAGTTCCAAATATGACATATTCTACTTCAACTCTCAGAAAGACATCAGCAACTATGCATCTCCCTGAGTTTTCAAACAATGCTGCGAAATTCTCATTTCCCTGGTGTTCTGTCCTCAGTAACGAAGCCTCAGAATTCATTAAATATGCATTTGCCATCCATAGCCTTCTGGGACAGAGTTTGCCAAATAGGTCCCTGGGAGATCAAGACCCATTCTCCATGTGTGTCATGGGGCTATGCAGATGAACTGAGGCATATCTGTACACACCAAGGCCCTGCTCAGAACAGCGTGTTCCAGAACACGCTGGGCAGGGAGCCATCCATAAACTCTTCAAAATCTTATCCAGACCAAAGGCACAGCGGCATTGTATTTGCTGCACTCAGGACCATGGGGCTTTTAGCTGAATAAAAAGCAAATGAAATATATTCACAATGTCTTCCAAGTTATCCAGTAACCACAGAAACCTGGGTTTTCCCCAAATCGAGTCCACAACGTAGAATGACCTGGCAGAAACAAATCATTCTCTCTCTGTTCAAGTGTAGTGAGCCATAAATTGAGCAGAATAAATTTCCTTGGGGTAAAACCAATTAATCAGCAAACAATCAGTACGCATTTACTACACCATTCAGGAGCTCGTATTCTAGGTGGGATTGAGACCCAGTACGTAAAGCATATATGTAGATGCTAAAGAAGCATATATTACAGTTCCTGAACTTAAAGAGTTCGTTTACTAATTGTAAAGACAAGTGTCCATACATGAAACAGACAGCAATTAAGGAAATACACAGATAAATGTAACACTGTGTCTTGCCAATGATAAGCTGCTCAGTCCAAGAGATCAACAAGAATGCAAAGACACGGAAAGGATTCATGAAAAAGTAGACTTCTAAGGATATGCACAATTTGGATACACATTATAATTAATAAACTCTTGGAAAGTATTTTGAAATGTCTTTATTTGTGGTTATTACTATAATCATGTCATAAAAGATAATTTAAATCCTCAAGGACTAATGTCTTACTCATAGTTGTAACCACACATTATATTTCTAGACCTTAGTACCCGGTACAAAAATATGAAAAAACTGTTCAGATCTCTTTCTCCAATATAGAAGCCATTAGCCACATGTGGCACTGAGCATTTGAACTGTGACTTGTTGGAAGTACAATATGCTCTAAGTGCAAAAGACACACAGGATTTCAAAGACTTAGTATGAAAAAAGTATCTCATTAGTTTTTAACACTGATTACATAATGAAATGATACTGTTTTAGTTATAGTTGGTTAAAAATATATTATTCAAGTTAATTTTAACTGCTTATCTTTGCTTTTTAATTTACTTTTTAATTATACACTTTACTAGAATACCTAACATTGTATGTATTAATACATAACATTACATTCACATTACATCTCTATTAAACACTAGCTATTTATTTATTTATTTTTTAAAAAGATTTTATTTATTCGACAGAGAGAGATCACAAGTAGGCAGAGAGAGAGAGGGGGAAGAAGGCTCCCTGCTGAGCAAGCTCCCTGCTGAGTCTGATGCGGGGCTCAATCCCAGGACCCTGAGATCATGACCCAAGCCGAAGGCAGAGGCTTTAACCAACTGAGCCACGCAGGTGCCCTAACACTTGCTATTTATTTATTTATTTATTTATTTATTTATTTTTTAAAGATTTTATTTATTTGTTAGAGAGAGAGAGAGAGAGCACAGGCAGACAGAGTGGTAGGCAGAGGCAGAGGGAGAAGCAGGCTCCCTGCCGAGCAAGGGGATCGAGTCCCACATCGGTCTCCTTGCTGGAGACGCTGGAATCATGACCTGAGCCGAAGGCAGCTGCTTAACCAACTGAGCCACCCAGGCGTCCCAACACTTGTTATTTAAAATGTAGTCTATGAGCTGGCAGCGTCAGCATCCTGGGAGTTTACCTGGAATACCTAATCCCAGGCCTCATCCAGACCTGCTGAATCAGAATTGGCAATTTCATGAGCTGCTCAGTGGTTCATATGAATGATAAAACTGGGG